>JAHZMY010003513.1:0-12088 GCA_027743915.1 Seira sanloemensis | reverse complement strand
TAACGCTTAGCAACGCAACATATTGTAGCACGTTGCCGCCAGTAATTTAGCCGTAGCCGAGTCTAAATAGCATATAGCTGGGTACTTTAGGTACATTATTTAAATACATTAGGTGGAAAAACCCGGGTAAAAAACTATCATCCGGGCGGGAATCGTCCTAGCAATAACTGACTATAAGCGTCTTTGTGCGAATCTTGTCAGATGGAAATGGATGGGAATCAACGGTGAATCATTTGGGTTTTCGACTATATTCATAAACTGCCAGCTTGATTACCTTCCTCTCATCCGATTATCTGAACCGGTTGAAAACATGCCCTCAACATGGATGTGCTCAGTCGGCGTCGAAAAGAGACTGAGAAGAAAAGAAAGTTAGTTTGATGTACTTTTTTCGACAACACAGTCGGCAGTGAACAGTGAAGGGTGAGTTTGCATCATTTTGCCCTTTTTGGTTTAGACGACTCTTTAACAAGCCAAAATTATTGAGTGCTGGATACGAGTATTGAAAAATACTAAAAGTTTTTGTGAAGTCAAAATTTGATGAAGCATTCATAATTACGTAATCTTTTTGTTTATGTAGGAATGTGACGTACGCATACCGTTGAAACCGTTAGAAAGAGGACAGTTGGGGCTACAACCTGGTATGAGTCGCAGGGTGACATCTACGAGCGCCACATCTCAAGTTTCTAAGTTGAGGGAGTCAATTTTGCACTATTTCGATTTTTTTGAAAAATCTAATTGAAATTAGGGTAATTTTTGCAAAGAAAAAGAAGATGTTGACGATTTTTTACTATGTACAATACTTGAATCTGGGTTTCGATGGATTTGGAAGTTTACTAATTTCTATACGTAGATTGCATTGTTATTAGAGATTATTTATTTAAGCGAGCCATTGTGGCATGGGAAACTAACATCTCATTTAATTATACTGTGTACCACCGAAATAATATCATGTCAGGTTTAACTTCACTGATGCATGCGATTATTTGTGAGTTCTCTTAAGAATTTAAAACAGGTTATTTAACGTCTGAGTTATTATTGAGGGATTTTTAAATGGGTTCCAAATTCGAACGAATTGAATTTCTTCAGAATATTTTCGCTTTACAGAACCCTTAGGAATGGTTTTGAGTGATTAGAGAACAATGCGGACGTTATTTGAATAACCAACGGAAGTTGCAGAGTCTTATTTTAAAACCGTAATGCATTCTTGTAGGTTACAGAATAACATAAAAGCACAGATGTATGTGTGCAATGCTATTTGCTATATTTTTTGTAGGTATTGACGATTGAAAATGGAAGATTTTTACTTTGACCGTGTATTTAATTTTCGGAGCCTTACGAGATAATTCCAAACTATACAGATTCCGCGAGAAGTTAAGCTCACTACTGATTATGAAACCCCTTGTAATGAAATAAATATATAAATAAATGAAACAGAGAATGTGATGATGAGTATAGTACCATAGTAATTAGTTTGTACATACGCCTTTACACGTTGACGACGTCGGATCATCCTAAGCAAAATTTAGGTTTTAAGTATTCTCGCAAAATGTCAAAAAAATAACTAGCATTTTGCCTTGTCCGTTCACCTAAGGAATGCTACTTGCTAATGTATAACTGAGGTAATCCCGAAATTTCACGCAATTTCAAGGAAATAGCAATTTGGGAGTTTTCAGCTATCGTATTTTTTTCAAAATCGCATATTGTTCCTGATGGTAGTTTTGAAAAGTGGCAGTCGTTACATAAATCCAACAATAATTCGCAAAAAGGGCATTTAAGCGTCGCAGTTCGGCAAGTTGGTGAAATACATGTATTCTGTAATACAGACAATGTTTTCGTTTTTGACAGAGAGTAACTATGCAATTCACCAATTTTTCTATTCTTTACCTCGGTCGTTTCGTTATTTTTCTGTATTCGCGTACAATTCTGGAACCAGATCAATCTACTGTTTCAAAAAATCCCAGTATGTCAATTTTTTGCAAATAGTCGTTGCATGAGGTAGTTTTCCATGATTGAAACAAATTCCTTGTGAACTCCCACCAAAAATCCATTCCCGCCGCATTTAAGATACCTCCACCATCAAAATATTCAACGTACGCTTAGAATCCGGGATAAATTGGAAATGTTTGAATTCGGCAAGATCATGTTTGGATGTTCAGTAATTGAGTTTGGTATACGTTAAGAAACAATGAAAAAGAAGTGAAATGATTCATTCCATGATTTGTCCGCTGGATACCAATGTGCACAGCCCAGGCTTTAACTTAATTTCTGCCGACTACAAACTCTAATCATACCCGTATTGCCGGAAACCAAAAATACATAAATTTATTTTAGAAGCTCGGACAATTTAAAAAATGTTTTGATTTAAGCGGTAAACTTGAATAGTTTGTGATGAGATTCGTTGACAGTTGAAAAATCAGTGGCAAATGTGAACAATCGTCTGGACCAATACTAAAGAATCTTCAGTTATTTTTCTAAACCCGTATAATAACGGTACAAATTATATTTCAACCCCAACTTCGCTTGATCCAGTTAGTTGCGGAAGACACATCAGTTTCAAAAAAGCAAATTCATGCAAGTCTTGAATTTTAGTTTCTGGCGTTGTGCGCGTTTCACAAGTCGTTCTAGGCGATGTCCCGTTAATTTTGCGGATGCGATATTACAGACTTGCCCGATTATGTTAACGTAATTTCCATGATTTTAACCATAACTTAATCGCAGCCAAGCTTTGAAAATGATATTAACCTTCTATTTTGTAGATAAAAATAAAAAGTTTTCCCCAAAAATAACTTAATTTCTGCCCGGACAGAACAATCGGGAAAGTGATTAGAAGAAATTAAGGAATGTCTTCAAATGCTTAAGAACGTAATATGAATTTAGTTAAATTACTTGACAGCAATGTAATTTGTTAGCTAAATACGTTTTTAGACGAAAATTACTACGACATGTGCCAATAACTTTCCCGATAAAAATTTCGACCTTGGAAAAAACTAAACTTTATAACCAAACCACAACCACCGTCCGGTTTCCCAACGACTATAAAGTAAAAGTTGACTACAACATCTATACTAAACCCTGCGGAACTCAAGAATCGGAGTAATATGTGACAAACACTGCCATACCATAACTGACTTTAAATGATTTTTGAACGATTTGAAAATGTCTACCTTTGTAAGCATAAATTCGGACAGTCCTTTTGTTACAGGACAGCTCTTCCTAACTTGGTAATTGAACAACACTGCTTGCAGAAATAGTTTTTCTCTCATGTCACTCAAAAGAACCGGGATGGAAGCCCGGGGAATTCAAAATAGGAAAATGCAATATAAAAAATATGTATTTGGTTACATAGATACGACTCCAGTCTGACTCGAGTTTTAATAAAAAAAAATTTCTGCTGTAGCGTTTGTCCATCGAAATTTGAAAACACGTGCAAACATGGAACAACATTTTCAAATGTGAAGAATTTGATTTAATTACACGACTCCTAACAGCCGGAAGGGCCTTACAGGAATTGTTTGTGCGGCCTGAAAAAAGTATCAATATTTTAGTTCCAAGTGATTACATTAAGTAAGTCCAATGGCAGATTCATATCTTAAAACACGTGTTTTGTTTTTTAAGGTTACGCTATAATTTAATTACATGCTGATATGCAGTGGGTTTTTTAAAGGTTGAATACTAACGCGCATGTTATAGTGAGACAGTATCGTATCGTGGTAACGTAGCATAATTGTCACTTCATTTTCCTTATTTATGGTTCACTATTCAATTTTCATGAAAATGTCCTCGTCACTTCACCATATCTTCACCACTACAAAAACTTTGTCATGAGACAAAAAGTTGAACCAAGCTCAACTTCGTTTCATGACGTAACGAACACGTTAAGTTTACGCGAAAATGAAGTATAAGAGATATTCATGACAATCTAGGAAGTGAAGAGGACAGCACAGTTACGTAAAGGTAACCATAAAAGCCTTTTCTACGCTTTTTATGTAACCATAACGTCAATTTTTCGCACTATAACATCCGCGTAAGTCTTGGTAACTCTAAATGGAAACGTATGACCGTATCTGTAAAGTAAATGCAATTAGTATGCAGCTGGGTCGTTTTCCTAGATGAAAATAATTAATTTAGCTAATACGTAACTATGTCTCAACTACAAATTTCCTGAGTTTTACGATCCGCTCGAGTTTAAAAAAAACATTTTGAATACATTTTGTAACATTTGATCGCCCGAATAATGATATTTATTAATTTTTAACTACCCTAAGTATCAAGTGTATTCTTGATTTTTAAGGAAGCCGCTATTTCGGATCTTTCGGTAAGCAGAGCAGAGGTATTTCAAAGTAGCGTACTCCAGTTTCGCTAAGCGACCGTTATTGCGCATACCCATCGTTAATGTTAATACGGACATTTCCTATTCTGTAGGCCCGAGTCGCAGTCCAAAAAGCATGTCATATTGGCGATTTGACATGCAGCAAGATTTTCAAATTGCATTTTTAAACTCATCCCCCGGGTTTTTTTTATTATCTATAAACTGAAACACAAACTAAAAAAAACCGTACCACCTACTTCATCGAAGTAATTCAGGTAACTGAAATGATTCATAAAGCATCGTTGCATAAAGCATGAAGATGATTTTTCACGATTCAAATAAAGTCAGCAGAAACTATCGGCACCAAATTCAAATTTCGTATGCTTCAAAACATGAAAGTAGGGTGGGAATCTGGGAATAAGTAGTAATGGTTGATACCGGCAAAATTCTTCGCAAAGCCACATTGTATGCTAAAAACGTGAATCTAAATTTGCAATGCCTTACAAAGAATGAAAAAATTGAATTGTAGGGGCATTAGGAGACAAGGAATGTAAAACCATTACATTACAGTGCAGTGGTTGCGGAATACGAGCGTAATTGTCCGCTTGCCGAAACGTCCGTAACTGAAATGTCCGCTTGCCAAATTGCACGCTCCTGCAATGTCCGGATCCCGTGTGATGTCATTAGAATCAAGCAAATATGTTTCAAAGTCATATGTCTGGTAACACATAAGTTTTATTTTGAAAGGCGAAATGTCATAGAAGCATATCCCAAGCAGAGTGCAGAGTTGCCACTGGTACAAACAAAATTTTCCTTTAGGATGATTATTTCCCCCTAAATTCTTGATTTCATGTCGAATGATACCTTACAAGCCCAACTTTTTTAATGTAGAACATCGGATGTTCCACCAAAATTATCTCTAATGGATAACATTGACTTGGATAAGTTTGGTGCTTATCTTAAACTTTAATCGTCATCGAATGCCCAACAAAATGATCAATTTAGGCAACATATTTATATCGATTATGAACTCGTAAAATGAGGTATATGAAAATCTGCCGTCCATACAAGCCACTCAATAAACTTTTGGGCACATTACAAAATGATTTAAAAAACATCAACATATTATTTCTTCAATCGGTCATTGGAGAAGTTACATATAAATTGATTAACAAAATAAAAATTGATAAATAAACTGGTAATTCCCTACAATACCGAAGTGCGTTTACCAAAACATTCCTTAACGAATTTCTCAAAAAGCAGGTTTTTGCATATAACGCTTTTTACAAACGACGACTTTTGTATATGCCTCATTTTACTAATTTATTGTCGATATGCCTTCTTACAGAGGATGGGAAAAGTGTAATGGCTGGAGCGTTGTAAGGCAGCTAATTGTATAAATTTGCACAACTTGTGCGGTGTGATCTGGTCTACATTGATAATCTACCGCATCGTGGATGTTTCGAGTTGGCGTACAAAAGTCAACTGAAAAACGCGAGTCTGCATGCTTACTTTTTGTACAAAAATCCGTTGTACAAGCGAATCAAGCTCCCGATTTAAGATTATGTTAGCATTTGATATAAACGTTTCAAACTAAAATATTAAAGGGAAACTGGCTCGGTCATATTTATTGAATTTGCAGTAATTCTTGTCCAAAACTACAAACATAAACAGAAAAAGGTGAGTCTGTAATTATGTATATTGTATGTACACTTTTTGTACAAAATCCATTTTAAAAGCGAACTACGGTCCTTATAAAGATTATGCAGGCAGTTGAGGAAGGCCTTCCAGAACAAAATATTCGACGAGATCTGACTTTTGGTCGGCAATTTTTCTTGTATTCACGGCAATTCTTATCAAAAACAACAAAACTTTTGGCTGAACAAGGTTTGGAGCAAAACTGCAAAGTTTGTGCTGAAAACTAAATGTCGTGTTAGCATGTCTTCAAGTGCTGAATTGCATTTCCATCGCAAAATTGAATGTGGGAATGCGATTAGAGCTAATGATTTCATGCAAATAATTTACAAGACAGCCTATACTAAAATATGTTCGGACGATTAATTAAAAAAAATTTCAAGTCGTAAACTAGCTGTATTTTTGTAAACTGCAATGTTCAGGCGGTCATTTTGAAAAAAATGATTTGTTTTTAAAAATATATAAGTTTTTTTAAATGTCCGGTAGTTTTCATAAGGGCAGTTTTCGTGCTTTCTATCGAAATTTTATGCACGCTCTTTTATAGCGTTAATCAAATCTTTAACACACTCGAGGCAGCGATAAGCTGAACTGTTGAGCTATTAATTTAATTATTTGCTACAGAAATAAATTCAGTTTGTTCAGATACCTGAACAGAATAGTTCAATTATATTGGTTTTTTGAATTATCAGAAAAAAATTCTTATCCAATATCATATTTAACTAATCTAAATGCAGGGTCGCTAAAGTTATTATATGGTATAGGCATGAAAATGTCGCGTGATTAACAACATACGATTAAAACTAAATTTTTGACAATTTGTTTTTGTCAAGCTTTTAAGTAAATTTGTCGTTGTAAAAGTTAAGATTTAAACCATTACATATTAGGAAACATCCACAAAACTTTGATATGCAGCATTCTGGTCAACTGGTTTTAAAAATTAATCCATATTACGAAATGGTGTGGAAGTCATCTGCTTGTTCGCTAATATCGACTTCATTTCCTAATTCAAAGTTTGGAGGTTGGCTGAACTATTCAAATTTGCAAACAAAACGCTTATTCATTCCGAATATTATTTTGGCAGTGGTTCTCCACCACTGCCAAAACGGAGAAGTAAAACATAATTTGGACGTTGTAATGAATTCACACTTAAATTTGTCATTTGGTGTACTAGGAGTTGGCGACGTAACCAATTTTTTTAAAGTGGGCGAATTGCTCGAAGATCCTTGTGGGATTGCCAAACGTGTTATAATCAATAAGGTTAGGATTTTCAAATATGGGAATTCAAGAAGTATAATAGCTTAAGGATGGAGATGATAAAGATTTTTTTCAGAAGCAAAATTCGTATTGAATGTGAACTTTAAAGGCTTATTGAATATATTATCAAGGCACAGATGTAAGTAAGGCAAGGCCTGTAATTTCCCAACATTAACTACGTATGTGCCACTCTTACTGGATTCTACTTGCAAGAAATTTACCTATTCAAACTTTCTGGTACAAAAGTAAAGCGTTATGACTTTCCCAAAAAGTAAGATCCCAAAAATGATTTGCAGATGCCGATTCCGCCTCACAAAAAATATCAACGAGTGTTAATAGCCCAGGGCTAATATTCATGCGTTTTTTGGTAGAGATATAAGGTTTCCTAAACATATTCTTGTGTTTAAGACAGTTAAGTTTATTTGTGTTAAATATTACTCCAAGCTGCTGAAGGTTTACTGAAAACGCAATATTTTCACGAAGGAGCGTCAACTGGCTAAAAACGGATGGTAAAGTATTCAAAGCAATAACAGATTGCGTAGTTTTTTTAAAAACTAAGCTCAAAATAATAGGGATCCGAAACTGCAATGCAATGGTGGAGTGACAAGATGACTCCCACAAAGATGATTGCCAAATGACATGATTCCCACTTGCATGATTGCCACCCGGCTGGATTGCCACCTTAGAAGTTTCCCATTGGACATGATTTCCACTTTTCCCATGTTAGGTCAGGTTAGGCTAAGTTAGGTGGGAATCATCCAAGGAGCAATCATCCCAGTGGCAATCGTGTCGTTTGGCAATCATCTTTGTGGGAATCATCTGTGAATTCAATGGTGGCAATGTCAGATATACTAGGACAGATATAAGTAGTGCAATGTAAAAGTGAGAAAACGTAATGGCTGGAAACATTATGAGTCAAGTAATGTGATTCACTCAGCGGACTTTATCAACAGTTGGCGACATGCAGGACATTGCCCCAGAAACAATAAAGCTTGAAATAAACCCTACACTGCGAAGAGCAAAGCTGGAATTCGTTCTTTACCGCGGTAAAATGCCGAGGGGTGTCGGTAAAATTCCGGTAATTTTGTTACTGGAACGAGAACTTTGCGGTATTGACAATAACGATATCAAGAACTTTACCGCAATCTGGATACAGAAAATAACAAGAACGAAAGCTTTACTGCAATTTCGTTATTTGGGAGGGGAATCCCAAGTTTTATCAGAAAATGTGTAAGACACCAATAATGGAGAATTTTCCTCGGCAAATCTACTGAGTAATACGTACACGTATGCAGCTGTGCTCCTTATTTATTTAAAGTGGAAAATTTTCAAATATTGAAGTATTGAGATCTCCAATCATTTTCCAGCTACGCAGCAAAATGTGTAAAATAATTTAAGGAAATCACCGTGCGCAAAAAAATCTTATTGCTTTCATTGCAAACATTGTATAGCCCGTATTTTAGAAACTGATATATTGCATCAAATGATACACTTTTTCCCGATATATTCTGCTGCCTAGAAAGTTTCAACATGTTCGGCTACAATTAAGTATGGAAACATTTTGAAAATTCGCGCTCAATGGGCACTACTACCGATAGCCCTAACAATTAAGTAATTTAAAAAATCTTTTGCGTTTCCGGTGCGAGCGCGTCATCGCCCATACTTGATATACACACATACACATAGTCAGCTTTCCTCGAAAGCTTTTAAATATTTTGGCTGAATTGTTTTTAAAAAACGGAAATTTGTGCTAAATGATAGCAGTGAAAGTCGAAACCTGCAGGCGTTAAAATTCCAAATTTTTTTGCGTTTTTGGTGCTGGTGCACCTTCGGATTTTCGTTGATGTGGATACACTCATACATATATTCAGATGCAACTTCAAAATGCTAAATACTTTCACTACTTCAGCGCAAACTTCTCCAACACGATCCAAAAATGTAATTAATATAGCAACAATTACTAAACAATTGTCGCCGAAATGGCAATACGCCGGTAATGAGTTCAAAAATGTTACCAGTCAAAAAGGATTTTAAAAAATTCTTTTAACTAATCGTGGGTTTTTCCTGATTGACGCATATTTCTGTAATGTATTAAATGTATCTACGTATGTATTACAGATGCTGAATACCAATCGACGACATGATCTGGTGTCATCGCAAATTCATCTGGTAACCAGGATTGGATTTATGGAACCTATAACTGACATAGTGAATTTAGAACATAAATACCATCGTCTCCACCACGGTTCTCAAAGGCTCTCACGCAGGAAAGCTCCAAAATTACTTCGATAATTAAATAGCGTTGGAGCCAGGGAAAACTAAAATGTTTTTTTCAGTATTATCCAGTTATACCATTTTGGACACTATTAAAACTCCGCTGCTTAAAACTGTTGAAAAGTCCAATTTCACATGCGCAATGTACAAATGGGAAAAACAAAATGGCTGTGAGCACCATGAGACAAATAGTGTAAATACTGTGACCGTTTTAAACATGTTCTCACGACCAGGTTTTGCTCATTTCACTGGGGAAATGGCAGGGAAAACCTCAACACCATCATAAATAGTGTTGAAGTAACTTAAGATTTTCCAAATTCAAATCCATGAACTACGCCAATTAGGGATAAGGAAAGCCCCATGGGGAAAGAGCTACGTGGGAAATATTGCAGTGCATTTACTGGCGTTTAAACACTGCCGTCATTTTGTGACATGCTCTTATACAATAACAACAACGATGACTCCTACCTGGGATGATTTCCACCTAATCAGACCTTACTATTCATTGGAAATGTGTGAATCATCCCAGGTAAAAATATCATCCGGGCGGGAATCGTCCTAGCAATAACTGACAATAAGCATCTTTGTGCAAATCTTGTCAAGGGGAATCGTCTTAGTGGGAATCACTTGGGTTTCGGCTTCGTGCATAAACTGCCAACTTGATTACCTTCCTCTCATCCGACTATCTGAGCCGGTGGAAAACACGCACTCAACGTGAATGTGCTCAGCCGGCGTCGAAAAGAGACGGAGAAATTAATTTGATGAAATTTTTCGGCAGCACAGCTTGCAGTGAACAGTGCGTTTACAGCGCTTTGCCAATTTTGGTTTGGTTTTTGGTTGTCCAGCATCCTTTCTGGCTTCCCCATATTGTTTCCCACTGTGAGTCAGTCCATTTGGTAATATATGTACATGTGTATTTTAATACAGGTAATGTATTTGTGTTTTGGCAGGCAGTAACCTTGCATTCCCCAATTTTTCTATTCTTAACCTCGGTCGTATTGCTATTTTTTCGTATTCGCGTATAATTCTGGCATCAGATCAATCTAATACTTCAAATAATCCCACTATGTGAAATGTTTTGCAAATAGTCGTTGCATCAGGTAGTTTTCCAAGATATAAATATACTCATAGTGAAGTCCCACCAAAAACCATTCCCGCCACATTTAAGATCCCCCCTCATCAAAATATTCAACGTAGGCTTAGAATCCGGGATGAATTGGAAATGTTTGAATTCGGCAAAATCATGTTTGGATGTTCAGTAATTGAGTATGGCTTATGTTAAGATACAATGAAGTGAACTGAAATGATGAATTACAGGATTTGTCTGCTCGATGACAATGCGCACAGCCCAGGCTTTAACTTATTTTCTTCCGACTACAAGCTCTGATCACAACCGTATTGCCGTAAACCTAAAATACTATGAACTGTGTGTTCTAGAAGCTGGGACAATTTTTAAAAAAATGTTTTGCTTGAAGCGGTAAATTTGTATAGTTTGTGATGGAATTCGTTGGCAGTTGAAAAATCATTGGCAAATGGGAATAATCGTTTGGACCAATACTAAAGAATCTTCGGTTAATTTTCTAAACCATTATTGTAACGGTACAAATTAATGTTTCAACACCAGCTTCGCTAGATACGATTGAAAGACGAGCAAAAATCTAACATCATGCTGGAAATTCATGCAAGTCTTGAATTTTAGTTTCTGGCGTTGTGCGTGTTTCACAAGTTGTTGTAGACGATGTCCCGTTAATTATGCGGATGCGATGTTACAGACTTGCCCGATTACGTTAAAAGTTATTTCCATGACTTTAACCATAACTTAATCGCAGCCAAGCTTTGAAAATGATATTAACCTTCAATTTTGTAGATAAAAATAAAAAGTTTTCTCCAAAAAATAACTTAACTTCTGCCCGGACAGAACAATCGGGAAAGTGATTAGAAGAAGTTAAGCAATGTTTTCAAATGCTTAAGAACGTAATATGAATTTAGATAAATTACTTGACAGCAATGTAATTTGTTAGCTAAATACGTTTTTAGACGAAAATTACTACGACATGTGCCAATAACTTTCCCGATAAAAATTTGAAGAAGACCTCTCTCGAATCAATAGTTGGTTTATAAATAATCATATGAGCATAAATATTTCTAAAACCAACCTCATCATTTTTGGTAAACCATCCGTACTAAAATATGCTAGTGATGTGAAAGTACATATTAATGGTGATGTGATCAAGCGTGTGAACACATGTCAAATGTGAACAAAAAATGTTTTGGTGCCTTGAGCAAACTATATAAACTTAAGAAGATTTTGTCCTTTGACTCAAGAAATATTCTTGTTAACTCGCTAGTTTTGTCCCATATCCGTTATTGTTCAATTGCTTGGCTTGGTTATAATAAGAACATTATACACAAAACAGACAAGATAATTAAATGCTGTGCGAGGTTTGTGCTAGGAAAAAGAAAGTATGATCACATATCCGAAGATATGTGTAATAGAACAAACTTTTTATACTCCGAATTTTTATATAAGTATGAAGTTTTGGCTTTTGCCTTTAA
>JAHZMY010003512.1:0-12553 GCA_027743915.1 Seira sanloemensis | reverse complement strand
ACGTTTGCCCCATTCCCGTCCCACTCTGGGCTGTAAAGACCAAACTTATAGTCTCGTATCTAACGGCAAAATTAATCTTCAAGTAAACTTGGATCAGCTCCTATTTCGCACAAATGAACGCTTCAGCATCCAATCCTGAACTTAAAATCAGAATCATGGATCAGTCATTTGTTTGGATGGCAAAGATGAAAGAAATGTTATCTAATTATTTTCATAATATTCGCACATTATTATTTAATGACAATATTTCTATTTCCGATGTCCATTTTTGTAGTTTTTCAGTTTGCTTGCTTGGAACTTCATTTTCCTTTCTCGAATCTCACGATGACTGAACCAACCTTACTGACGTACTCTGATTTTCGTTAGGGCAGATTTGGCAACTATAACAAAATTAATATTTGTCAACCTACTTCCTCTACTCTTTTATTACATGCAACTGCAAATTATTATCATTACGTTATTTCATCACTATGTGCATATTGCCCGTGCAAACAATAGGTTGTAAAGTGTGCTCTTTTAATGAACTTAGATAAACGTGGCTAATTGTAATTAGAGCCTTGTTGGCTTTCATACAAGTTACAAAGGTGCTGACAAAGAATAAAATTTTGCAGTCCTTTTAATAGGTACATCTTTAGAACTATCAACATATTGTAACGGTCCCAAAAAATTTTCAATTTTGAGCTGAAGCTAAAAAACTTTTAATTGATCTCATTTTTTAAAAAAATAGCAGATTTTTTCATTACGTCAACAGGATGCGGATTTCCTACGTGGTTGTCTTGGTATGGATATCTTTGGTTGTGTTTGCTTCTGCGGTAAATATAAAATTTATTTTAAGAATAGATTTTATAAATAATCTATGTAAAAACCTAATGAAAGATGTTATTACTTGTATAGAAGAAGAACTCAGGGGCAAACAAATCACATCACATAGGAGATAGAAGATGAAATTGACTCTCTCAAAAAGATACATGGATTCCAAAGTTTTTGCCAGTAATTTTATTTACACTTCCTGGAGTAACGATGTATTTAGTGTAAAAATTTTCACTACATGCACTTAATAGTTAAATAAGATTATAAATTATAATCAAATGTAAAGCAATTTTCACCTTCACATAAAATATCTTTATAATAAAATGCAAATATCATTTCATTTTATATAAAGCAATTGCGTCACTCAATTACCCGTTTACAGACGAAATTATATTTTCACAATCATCACATCAAACGAAAAGCTATGATTTGGTCGCTTCAAGCTTAGCTGCATTGCTTAATTAATATTGAACATATAAAAAGGTATTACGTTTGATGCGGTAAATGTGAAAATAAAGGCCATTATATCTGGTCATAAATTTTGTCAAATATCTTTGCATCAACTACAACTGTTTTTCAGCATCCGGATCTGTAGCTCAAGTATATTCATCCAAATACCTCATTCCGCAAAATGGTGCACTAACAATGCTTTTGGAAAAAACTGTTTTTCGCCAATTTTTCGTCGGCATTTGAATACTAAGTAATATAATTTCTGCATTTCTCGGCCAGAACTTGATTTAAGTGCATGTAGGCAGGCAGGCACATTCGCCTACTGTCTTATGTCGTATTTTTTCCTATAATATTTTTTTTAAATTGGAGTGAAACCATTTTGTATTCCCATGAGTTCATTTACCATCATGAGAAATTAGCTATAATTATTCTTTCGAATGTCCATAGAAAATCATGTCAAATCAGTAAAATTTGTCATTTCGAGGACTTTATGATGATACCTCCAGCCTGGAGGCTCCAGGTTTTCCATGCCAGTATGCCCACAATCTTGAGATCTCCCAATAAAATTCAAAACAACCGTATGATTTCCCTTTTGAAATAGTTCTTAAGAAATTTCCATTTTATTACAAAACCTCTCTTTGTTGACATCCAGAAGGTACTTTCGCAGTTACGGCTATTCTACAATTTTACGCTAAAACAATTTTTTCATTAACCCTTCACAAGTCCGTTGTTTCTGTCATTGCACATATTTGTAGGTTTTTTCACAATTGAGATTAATTACATCCGTACATATGTAAATGAATATGCACATCAAAAGACGAATATTTTTTATAACCCGAAATATACATGTTTACATACAAGTACAAGACAAGATGCCACATTTTACTATATAGTTTCAAATATACAACCAAAAGAATTTTCTTTATGGAGGATGGACAAAGGTTGTAATAGTAAAAATTACAAATTAACTAGCTTACATTCATATATTAACATTACATTAATTTTGTGTACATTTTGAAAACAGACAAAAAAACTTGTTCGGAGTTCGGAATTAGTTAACAAAGTCATTTGCACATTGAACTGCACATGATGTAGACGTACTTTATTGGATCTATTTTAAATTCTTATATGTATATGGTTCTTATTAGTTCAATATTTACCATAAATTGAGAAAAAATTACAGAACTTCACACATCCCACACACATATTAAAAAGTGCTAATCTCACTTACAAACATAACTGTACTATATATATGCATATTATGTAGATGCATTCATCGGGACTAGATTGACCAAGAATTTTATAAGTCCTTTGCAAAAAAATTCGCAAGCACGATCGAAACACTATCGAAAGTAATTAATTAAAGCTATCTTTTTACATAGTATTTCTCTACACTTTTTGCAAATATTTGGCATTGTTCAAACTACAAACTGATTGAATATCGAAACGTGTTCAAAATAATGTTTTCCTGACACACTTGTGAAAGCCAAAATTATCTTGCTAATTAAAAAAAAATTGCTAAAACGCTTAAAATGCTTAAAATTATCAAAACGAAATCTATCAATGAAAAATAAAGCGTCGTCGAAAATACTTTTTACAAAACGAATAAAAAATGCAAATAATACTTTACTTTTGTATCTTAACCGTATTGTATAGGGTGTTTCAAAGGTTTTGCTCTACCATCTAAATACATCGTACTTAAACCTTTGGATATTGAGATACAATATCCTAGGTTACAAATTGCCAGAACGATATCTTTGAAACACCCTGTATTTTTCATAACCATCATTACAAACAATTAGCCAAATCGAAAAATTCAATCTTAATCGAAATTATAGATTTCAGGGACCACCATAAATTACATGTGCCAATTCCAATGGAAACATTCCAATAACTTAAGAATTTCCGAATGACAAAAAAAAACTATTTTTTTATTACTGCCACAAATGTTGAAATTTATCCTGTGTTTTTCTCTCGCTTATGTGCTACTGTGCTTTCCTAATAATAATGAATTTCGATAAATTATTCAACATAAGACAATATTTGCCGTCAAACTCTCAAGCTACATTACAAGATAATATGCATTATTTTTCCCTATTTATATACATATTTGGGTAATTTTCTTTTGAAAAAAATTACCACTGAACTCATCACGATCACAATGTTTTATGTCCCATTTCACTTTCACCGGAAGTCCCTATATGTAGGTATGTAAATAACTTAAGTATGTACATATTCAATATTTTTGTGTCTTTCAAACGACATTATCTTTTCCAAACATCGAGTTGACTCATCATTTGACTCTTTTCAAAGCGTTTTGGGATTACACAGGTTTATTACATAATAAATATTTTTACTTTATGTTTTTACAGCTTATTAGCCACACATGGTTTATTTACCTGTGTTGAAAATGATTATAGATAATTACAGTATAAAGGTCAAACAACGTTTTTGTCTTGCACATTATTTTTTCATTATAATATCTCGGCAGTTGTAGTTATAATCTTGGTTAGGTGACTTTTGCAGAATGCATAGGAAATGTCTGACATCTGAAGATGTTGGGAGTTGGGAGTTGGATACGATGGCCGATGACAGCTGAAGGTGCTGATCTTTAACTTTGCTGCATTTCTGTGGTTTGGGTGTGGGTATGGAGGAGTTGATTTAGTCTCAGAAATGGATTGGTTGCCTTGGAGTAGGGCTTATCAGGAGCCTCCCGCAGCTCCTTCAGGACTCTTCTCGCTCGAACCTTCTGCAAACATAGAGAAAAAAATTGGTGAAAAATATTTTAATAGGGAATTAATTGTCCATGGTAATTTGAAAGACGAAATGAGAATGTGCATATGTACATACATCTGCGCTGGGAATAAATACTAACTTGGTTTTAATTGGATTAATTTCTACGACCAGATATTTTCAAAACGTTGAAGAGGAGCTTTACAGCAGACAATACCATAATTTACGCCAGGAAATATTTAATTGTTAACAAAAAATAATCGACGTCTTCGGATAACTTACCATGCAAAGACTATTATTTAAATATCGGCACCTTTTCGTTTTAAAATATTGAAATTCTGATTTTTTACATATTTTTTTAAACAATTAACTCTATGAGGGCTTAGTAAGTGACAACAAACGAACAGCAAATGAATACCTACATATATAGATTTTTTGAATTTGCAAGAAAATCACAATTTTAATATTTTTCCAAAATTCCTTCAACCACCCAAGTTGATGCATTTGTCCATCTTTTGACATATCGAACGACCCGCAGAGTTGAAATATGCGCTCAGAATCATGGGACGTAGAAATTCACTATTTCCGAAAAAAGCCCAAATTACGGAAATCGGAAATGTGAGATTTTATTGTTTTGTTTTCTGGGACAACTTTTGATAAGGCAGAATCTGAGATATGAATAATTCACTAAAATGGAATGGGGAATGGAAATGATTGCTAGCTGGAATTTGTTCCTAAACAAATTCGAATGTTTTTGAAAACGTTTTAAATACTCTGTGTTTTGTGTTTTCTGGAACAACTTTTGATGCGGAACAACCTGAAACACAAATAATTTACTGAAAACATGTGAACATCCACCTCCATGTTCATCCCTCATCAGACGAAAAGGTGCAGATATATAAATTTGCTTAAAAATTTTCGTATAACATGACATGCGTCAAACATTGGCGCAAAGTATTCTTCCTATACCATATACAATATACGCAGCTTTGTAAACAATTTCTTTCCGGTTTCACTTTTCACAAGTCAAGAAACACCGTGTCTTTGGTAAATGAATGGAAACTGGAATACACATGGAAACGCACTGCTGGAATCGTATAATGGAAACAGCGCGTTACTCCGAAAAAACCTGGTCTCAATAGCATAAGGGGGCATCTATAAATTACGTAACGCTAAAAACATTTTTTCCGACCACCCACCCACCCGTGTCACGCTTTTCTCATTTGCGACCATATATTGAATGTCACACCATCGGTTGACCACCCGCCCACACCCAAGGCGTTACGTAATTTGTGGATGCCCCCTAAACTTTTATTTCGCCTTTTCCCATTTTCACTACGAAATGTGTTGACTTGTGCGTTGCATTCTAAATGATATATGATAGACTTTTGGAACACGATCTTTGAGACGTGTGCACGATACAAAATTGTAAAGTTAAAGCTTTCCTTCTGAATGAACTAAGATTATGTACGAAGCTGATTCTAGAAAGAAACCCATTTTAGGCCCCAAGTCTCAACTTTTTCAAGGGATGTGGTTGGTTGCCAGCTACGAGATTTTGGATTTTTCTTGCAGAATGGGAAAACTCTTTTCCTCTTTGGAAAACGTCCAAAAGTGCTAAAGATTCTCGGTATAGCAATTGCATTATTTGTCTCACAATGCCCCAGCCATTAAGTTTTCCCATCCTTTACAGACCTCTATTTTGGGTAGCTAGCTTCTGAAAGTCAAAAACGGTTGTAACCGGTATATACCAAGTTGTGATTTTCCCGATTGAAACGAGAGAAAAATTACGGAAAAAATAGTCATTCTTTGTCACCATCGGGGGATCCACAAATTACGTGACGCTAAAAAATAATTTCTCGGGCCACCCCCACCCACCCATGTCACGTTTTTCCTGTAAACGAATATATTAGAATATATTATAACGAATATTCGCTTGACCACCACCACACCCTCAAGGCGTTACGTATTTTGTGGATGCCCCCATATACCACAGGAAGCAATTATAAAAACTCGGTTCGGATCCGCTAGCTTTAGACATTTTAGTAGTCGGATAGCTCGAGAAACTAGAGTTGGCAACTGGGAAAACTAAAATACCTAAGCAGATACCGGTAACCTAGTAATTCCTTTTAGGTCTAGTTTTGAACACTTTCGACTTCGGTGGGGTAAAAAAAATTAAAAATCATGTGCCAGGATATAATTGTAACACTAAATTACATATCAATGAGTTAAAATCGCTAAATCAATATTTCTCCAAATATCTCTCAAACAATGCACTACGACCGAAGACAACGACCTGGTATACATTTAAATCCCACCACCGCAGACGAAATTTATTTGATCGTCCCCACTGCACAGTGGTCCGTTCACATAGATATTTGTAACGATGCAATATCTTACGTAAAGAAATATTGAAATTCAAAACATGTGCAAAACCAAATGTAAGTGTTGCACAAAGCAGAAAATCGTCTATATTTTCCTAATCTATGGAAGAATTGCCCTTCTCCGAAGTATAATTTTCAAAACATGCAAAAAAAGGGGAAAATTAACTCTCTCAACTCGGAAACTTTAAGTTTGAGATTCGGCGCTTGTATGTAGATGTCACCATGTCACCCATACCAGGTTATAGCCCGAACTGTCCTCTTTCTAACGGTTCCAACGGTGTGCGTCCACGGTCGCGGAACAAGGAGATATTTGACTGCATATACATACGTAAGATTGCATTGCCAGAGATATTTACTTAAACGGGCCACTGTGCAGTTGGATGAAAAAATGCTTTTTTGGGAGTACAAAAGTGCTTCAAGCCCCTGATAAACTAATTTCTTTATATATCTCACAACGCCCCAGGCAGGGAGTTTTGAGTTTTCCTCATGCATCATGTTTTATGCACCTTTTAACCCCGTAAAGTTTGGCACAGTTTTACACAGCTAGAATTTGGACTTGGAAAACGATATTCAACAATTTTTAAAACAACTTTTAAATTCACTGTTTGAAGTTATATCACACTAACAGTCAGAAATATTTTTGCGAGATTTTTTTTAGAAATCAGTGTTTTGGGATAAGAAAAAAATTCCAAATATTGTGTCCAAAAAGATGTCAGTTAATTTATGGCAATATGTATAACTTGGAAAAATTTAATGCTCTACCTTTTGCATCTCACCGATTTTGATTTTTTTGCCATTCAATTTTTGACTCATTTCATTGGAATTTGATTGGAGATAGATGAAAAGTATCCCCAGTACTAATTGGAGCTAAGCGCTAATGATTCCGTAGAAAAAATAGTTCAGAAAAAAATTCCCAGAAAAGTTTCATTAACTGAATCACAATATTTTTTTGATTCCCTGCTTATCCCCTCGCAAATGGACTGACAGACGAACAACGAACAAATCATTGGCATTCAACACGGTCCGACTTACAATCAGCTTCGTAATATGTAACCTCTTTTCCCGGAGAAAGTCTTGGGGAATTCCCACATCAATAAATAACTGGGGTATTTTTTTCACAGTAGCTTTAAAACACCTTCCTAAAAAAACTTGTTTCAACTGTTTCAACAGCTCTTATTTCCCCCACTCTTGATGGGAACGTGACTTGAGCAAGGTTGCAAAAATTGGGAATTGTGAAAGACGTGAGCGCAATTTATTTGAGGGATGAATGCACTACCACTGCAAAGTGTGAACTCGAGAACTCGAGAATTGGACAGAGAATTTTTGTGACACTCTCCTATTTTTTAACTCTCAAAGTCCCAATTTGATGAAATGTTGGGAAACGAGAAAGTTCTTTTTTTTAAAAAAATAAGATAATGTGTCATGTACAATATGTAACTACATCAGCAGGGTATAGGCTACTTCGGTGCGAAAATAGATGTAAGTAATAATGTTTGTTACTTAGATGCTAGAAAGACTTTTGATGATATTGTTTTAAAGCAATTTATGAAATTGAGACGTTTTGTACTCATTTCTTCTAGAGCCGGTGGGTTTTGTCGCTTCTTCGAAGACGTCCAGATTCTTTTGGAATGGAAAAATCGATTTTCTTTGTAGAAGCTGGAAAAGCTCAGATATGAGAGATTTATTACAAAGTTCGCGAAAATATTTGGTATTTTGACACTTCAATTTCAGCATAAACATATATGTATACTGGTCGTCGTGGAGTTAAAAAATTTAAATGCGTTCAGTTACATTTATAGGTTCCTACATATGTACATATTTTTACTCAATTTCAACTTTCAACCCCGAACATGTTTAATTTAAAGGTAATTATGAGGAAAATTTTCTCCCAAATATGGTTATCTCTATGCAAACATTTTATAATTTTGTCCTGAAGTCAAATTTGGATTCTTCTGTCGAATTTTGAGTCTCTCAAATTCGGTCTCACAAGGAGCTATTTAATCAAAATTGAAGCATTATCCATCGATGATCAATTCCATACTCAAATTCTCAGAATTCCTCATGACTAAATTCAAAATCCCAAGTTATTCATTTATCCATATTGGTTGAAATTAATCGAGGACATACATGTATATACAAGTTGGCAGTCAGATCTTCATCACGCAAGGAAATCAAAATTATAATAATATTTCCGCTGAACCATCTAAAAAGAAAATGCTTTGCAAAGGGCTTCAATGACCTTCCGAATCACCGTCCAAAAATATATATGTATTTGAAAAAAATTCTTTGATGCTTGAAACTATGTATCTATCGACTCACTACGGCAATGATAGGGCTCCGTTTATTGAATACCACGAATTTTCGAAGTCAAGAAAAGTTTGGGGGTTCACATTCAATTCCCACGAAGAGAATTCCCACCTAACAAAACCTAACCTAACCTACCATTGGTAATTGTCTCGGTGAGTATTGTCCTGTCACGAAGTTTGTGAGTTTTTGATAAAAGAGGGTGCCAGTCAAGTTCATTTGAAAAAAGTAACGTAAGTTGTTTAAAAGGTAATGGTTCAGTGTCATGCCTTCATGGAATCAGAGTCACGGATGAGGGCAGATCTAAATATAAGTGTAATTTACAAAATTGGCCGAATTCGCCAATTTGGCTTGCCACTAAAACTTATGAACAAACAATTGTCGATTTCAACAATGGAACAGTGTTTTCTAGGAATGCTTAATTTGCAAAATTATATGTTTCTCAATATTTCGCGCCACAATACTAGTCTTTGTAAATGACGTTCAGCTTTGTTTCGGTAGATATATTATTTCCCCCAAAATCAACTGGTTTCAAAATTCTTTGCAAGTTCGTCCCTAACTGAAATATAACGGTGAATTCGACCTTCCGTATTAAGTGGTGTGACAGTAAAGTTAATAGTGTGTCAAATTGCTCGAGGTACATACTTGCAAAGTAATTTTAGAATCAATTTCATGATAACCTCATTTAGCCTATAACTAAGTAGCCTTGGTGGCGAGTGGCAACTTCGACGACTTTAACTTGCTTTTATTTCCTTTTATATTACCTACTTATATTTCTAGAATCAGTATCTGTTTACATCATATATTGGTGCATACCGGTAAAGCCCATTTTGGACGTTCACAAGCCAACTGCCGAAAACTGTCCATAACTGAAATCCCTGATACACAATGCACAAATGGGAAAATCTCAATGGCTGGGGGTGTTGTGAGACAAACAGTGTCATGCATTCAGCTGTAATTGGAACTGTTTTGGACTGTTTCATGGGGAAAGCACCTTATACTCACTGGGCATAACTCACTGGGAACAACCAGTGCCTGAGGTCTCCAAAAGGTCCTGCCACAGGCATTGCTTAATTATTTAATTATTTTCGGATGTCAAAAGTCAGTCACTTAACCTCTTTCGGTGACCTCCTCAAAACTTTGAATTACCAAGTCATGACTGCAATTCATAAATATCTCCTAATTTGCGTTCCCTGATATTGGTGTAAATCTCAACCCTCCTCTCAATAAAAAGTATTCCAGTCGAACTCCAAACTCCATTCTTAATATATTGACCTCCGAAGTCGGTCCTTAATAAACTCACCTCCAAGACTAAGACCCTCCATCGCCTCCGCCACACCCGCCGTCGAGGTCGTGATGGCCCCACCCTGGGTCACATCAGGCAGGGCATTCCTCCTCCCGGTCCTGCCCGTCTCGATGAACTTCTTCAGCTCATCCGCCGTCATGGAAGCCACCACCGCCGGGTCCAAGTCCGCCGTACTGCAACAAGCCTGACCCGAACCCGAACTGGCCGCACCCTCACCACCCCCGCCGCCACCCGCGCCACCTCCCCCGGCACCCGCGGATCCTTCACCCGAGCTTGTACCGGGCTCACCCATATTCCTCCAAATTCAAACTTTCACACAAAAATTTTCACCCAAAAATTAAATGAAAATTATTAGAACACTTTCACTAATTTTTTGATTCAAAAAATGGTTTAGTTTTTAGCAGCTCCGAGTCTCCGCCCACATTTCATCAGCTGATTGTGAAGAGGAGCTCCACCGAGCCCCCATTTCCTTGGGGTTGGGCACATTGCAACACTCCTCCAACTGGCAGCTGAAGGGATTACCTTACATATTTTCCTTGTTTCTGGGGCACTGTGAGATATATTGAACAGCTTGTTTCAAGTTAGTTTCAAGACGCTCGTGACATTTCGAATTTCACACAAAGGAATTAAAATTGATGGTTCCAGACTTCTTTTCAGAGGTATAAAGATCCCGTTTAATATTTACGTATTCCCCTGAAGTTCACTCTTGAAGGGTTTCGGGGAAATGTGGAACATGTCTCCTTTGGGATACATACATACATATGTGCATAAACATATATAGACAAAATGTAAAATGTCAACGCCACTTTCACTTTTAGTTTCCTTTCGTGGTGAGCTTCAGATATCTCACGGTTGTTTTCTTGCGGAGGTGTGTCGTGAGCAAAGATGTTTGCGAATCTTCGTAGAAATGGGAAACTGTTATCAAAGTCCGTGGGCAGGTCTAGTTGGCCTTTGGTTTGTGGTTTGTGGTTGGTCAAAGTCAGAGTCTCGTACGTTCGTCGTCGTTTGATGTTTGAAGTTCTGGCTGGGATTGCCGGGCGATGTTTCCTGTGGAGGGAAAGAAGGAAACGGAATTAGATATTTAAATTAGAGTGTATTTCTTTAGAGAATAAAGGGAATCTTGAGACTTTACGCCTTGGCTTTTGAAAAGAAGAAATGGGGGCGTATTCAAATAGATTCAAATATTCTAAAATTACCATTAAATAAGGTTGCAAAAAATGAGCGAATTTGGGTTAAAATAAATTGGAGTGAAAGATCACTTTGAGAACTTGGTCATGAGTTTAGATGGAGTTAGAGCGTGTGTCAATTCCTTAGCGAAACCGAAACCTATGTACTTTAGGGAATATTTCAGAAAACCGAGGTTTCCAAATTGATCCTTGAGCTTTGAGAAAAAGATTTCGAAATTCGTAATCAGGCCTTGAAGGAATACTTATTGCGTTGGTGTGCAGTGCTCAAGATCAAAGTTAAAGTTTTGAAGAAATTTTTGCCTTTGTGGCAGAATATCGACCGAGAATACGAAAAAAATGGATATATGCTCTTGGTGTCGTCTGGAAAAATGGCCATGTATTTTACATGGCATATAGCCATTTTCCCAGGCGACACTTAAGTCATACAACCCCTTTCCAGACGACATAAATTCCATAAATTTCCATAAATTCATTTTTCCGGCAAAAAGTCCAAAATGTTCAAAACTATTCAACAAATAAAAGTCCATTGAAAGCGTGGAGGCATAAACGTATTTGTCTAGCAATCCCCCCTAACTTTGTAGTAACGATACATGCAATCAAAAACAACCAGCACTAAAATAAAGAGCATTCATTATATTTAGGTGATAAAAATTCATAAATGTCTTCATTATTATAAGAAGTGCCATTTGGAGCCAAAACAAAGTTAGTACATTTATCTGATTTCGAAAATAGGATTTTTAACAGTGCACACGCCGACGAAGTGCAATTTGAATATTAAAAATCGCGAGTCAAACGGCAGCACCATACCCTTTTCATTTCTTATGACCGATTTTATGTCGTGATACTTCAGGATACACAAAATGACGTGTCGCCAAGTCTCAGAAATTTTAACTTTTTTATTATTTTGTCATAATACCCCCAATTTCATTTCTAAATCTTGTCAGCAACATTGATTCACCGCTTAGGCTTAGTTTTAGACTAAAAGAAATCAAATGAATTGAATATATAGAGCAAAAATTGGTGAACTAAATCTGGACACGTTCGAGCGTGTCAAGGACACGTTTGAAGCTAACATATCCCCAACTGCATGTCCCAAACTTTACGGCAGAATCTGCTATATTTAACATCAATTATCTGGCCAAAACTCAATTTCTGGGGGAATTGCTAGACAAATACGTTTATGCTTGGACTTTTTGCCGGAAAAATGAATTTATGGAAATCAAATTAAAAAAAATAGCAGTAAACTTTTTTTGAAAGACACCCGATTTCTCCGACAAACAATTTAACGAAGGATGGATTTATATTGGCATTTTTAAAGAATTTGACTTTTGCAAACGTCAAGTTAGAAAGCTTAGTGCATTGAACATTTGTAATGATTTATT
>JAHZMY010003511.1:0-20763 GCA_027743915.1 Seira sanloemensis | reverse complement strand
CTTTGATATCAAACAGCAACCCATACCTAAATATTGCATTATGCTTTATATGCTTTAATGCTCCATGGGTTGCCCTAATAATAGCTGTCACAGAAATCACAAAACGCATATATCACACATCGCTCCATTTACCTCGTTTTTCCAGAAATAGTGAATTTCTTAGTTACACGTTTCTGAGCGCATATTTCAACTCTACGTGTCGTTCGATAAGGCAGAAGATGGATAAATACATCAATTCAAATAAATTGAAAGAGTTATTTTTAATTCAAACCCTGATTAATACAAATGTCTGAAAATTAGTTTCCCTTGCTGTATACATTTGCATACATTTACTAAGCATTAAAGAATATTACTTCAAAATGTGATTGTAAATGAGGGGTTTATTTGCCTTCCAAAATTAGTTAAATCCTTTCGAGTTGATGCATTTAACTATCGAAAAATACTGGAATGTATTTCACATACACCAATATATTCATAATAATTAATGATTTGTTTCGGTTACGTTGTTGAACTGTACGTAATTTTTTGGCTTCTTTGGAAAGAAAATATGCGTATCCAGAATGACTCACTGTTTTCACGTCAATGTTCATGCTCGTGATCAAGATTGCAATGTACAGTTACCCCCCTCCACCGCCACAAAAAATTTCCCGTGTCAAAAAATAGGCCGGGACAGGAGACCATCTCCCGGGGCCGGGACAAACCTAGTTTAGTCACTGCTAATGTTATAATGCTTTAAAAAAATATCCCAACAAAAAGTTTATGGAATGTTACATGATCTTTATAGATACTAAATACCGGTTATTAGCATTTTGGCAAAAGTATCTACGTGAGGTTGGATGAAGGATGGCCGCTGTTTTCAATGGACGTTAAATTTAAATTTAATACTGCTCACCCATTGTCCGTGTCAAATGCACCGTAGATGGGAAAAACTGCGCAGCTGTGCCATTGCTCCAATTAGCCAGCAACTCTTGTCATGCATCTCATTTAGAAATTGGGAGTTACCTTCGGATAACAAAAGCTCTGAACTCGTCTAGAGTCTAGACTATGTAAAATGACGTCGGCCCGGTCGGTTTGTTGCTTTCACTTTTGTAAAAAAAGCTGAAGTGAAGTTGATTTTCGTTATTCCGAGTTTTCTTACGTAACATTGCCATTGTCATTGTTCCCGTCGTGTAGCATTCCCGTTTTCCACGTGCAACTTTTTGTGGCCCAGTGAATTGTTATATAAATTAGCTACCTCCATCCAATGTACCACTAAAGATTCTTCGATTCTTAAGGAATAGAAATTCATAAATTTGTTGCCGTTCTACCTTTTAGGAAACACACCTTATACGTGACATGCCTCACGGGTTGTCCGAAAACTGACTTTCAGACTGGCTGCAGACATTTTAAAAGTCATATGTCAAGACAAGTTTTCATTTCTGTCTTCTCTAAACTCGGATTTTTTTTGCAAATTGCCTACTAGAAGTTTAAATGATTCTTGACGCAAACTCTACTACAGATATCTTGCTTCTGTTAAACGAAATGCAATCATAAATTATAAATGAAAATGAATACATGAGTACTAAGAAGTATACAAATGAAAAATTATTTAGATGTCAAAAATGCCTGACTTTACATTACAGTATCTGAACACTTAAAAGATCATAAAAAGCCGTGATGACATTGCCAAAAGATGAGCCTCAAAGACGGATGCACTTTTCGAACTGCATTGTTTTCTGCAGATATATGTTCAGTCCGACCATGACATGATAAGCAGGCAAAGCACCAAAAAATTTCCTTTTTAAAGCCACCACTGCGTGTATCTAATTTATTCTCGCAGCGTTACCAAAAATAATATTCGTCAGCCCAAAACAATGCTTCCTTTTTTACCACACGCGTGAAGTCCGACACAACCACATCATCATGTAGCCACTACTCTTGAGCTAGATTCAGCTAAGGTCTTTCCTTTCGGCCAGGATTGTATATCATCTTTTTCAGTGACTTGACCCGTTCCTCTTGTTATGATCATAGGGTACATCATCAAAATAAACAATAATATGAGTTCAAACTTTAAGAAGCAGTCGGAACACAACACACATGAGATATACTATGAATTTTATTATGCACTTTTGAGGTAAAGTCGTGTGTGTTCAGTTAGACCATTG
Source organism: Seira sanloemensis (assembly GCA_027743915.1). NCBI lineage: Eukaryota > Metazoa > Arthropoda > Collembola > Entomobryomorpha > Entomobryidae > Seira > Seira sanloemensis. Next base: position 18,619 of record JAHZMY010003511.1, on the reverse strand, counting down.
ATTCTTCCAACAATTAACATGAGCATGCGACAATTACCATAGGCTTCGTAACAGCATTTCAGAAGAGAGCAAAAAGGTTTTGCCAATTTATGCAAACAATACATATAATAATGTCGCTTACAAAGCATCTGGCCCTTTTTGTTGAATACTGTTACCGAAAAATAGTGAGCTTTTGTTCCTTTTTAAACTATAGGGGCAAAGTCAAATGATGTTAATTTTATATAATTGAAAAACCCAAGACTTTAATACGAGTCATATTGCAAAATTTGCAGTGAAAATTAAATTGAATTTCGGCATCTCTTTAATGACAAATAGGTAATCTGGACATGTGGAGCCTAAGAAACGTTAAGCGAGTAGATAAACCTTTTGGTAACTAAATCACACTATAATCTTAATTTTTTCCAACGAAGACGTATTCCGCCCAGTCGCTATTTCAATTTTACAGCCTGTTCTTAAAGAATCTCCATGATCGGTCATTATTAATTATGAACAAAATCAATCATTTTGGACTGGTGCACGCACATGACATGAGGACAACAAGTGAATAAACGAATTTCATGAATTTTAGACGGCATAAGTCTGCCCTAAATTAATATCATTGAATTGTAGAAACAACAACAATCACGAGGACATAACGGAAAAACTTCTTCCTGATTGCTTTTCTTTAGTTGAAAAATCATAATAAAGTGGACAGGTTAAGAAATAATCATATTAAAGTGACGCCGGTTGTGTCGTGTACACGGTACCGTCTTAGGCAAATCTTGAAGTCATAAATGAAGTAAAAAATCTTTTAGTCAGTAACACCACCACACCTGAAGAGAAGGCAATGAAGTCGCGTATGGTGATGAAGAACAAGGATGAATCTGCAGACGTCAGAGTGTGGACGCTTGATTTGACCTGCGGCCATCGCCACAGCTCATCCTGCCTTGGCATCTATAGAGCATTTTGCCAAATGATCATTGACCATTACCAAATCCTCCTCATGTACGAAAGTAAAATGAAAATGAAACTTGCTTCGTATCGCAGTAATTTGCATGAAAGCAATACCGAGCACGTTTGCAAAGAGGAAGGATGAGCAATATGAACTTTGACGATATTGCAATAAATGGCAAGCATTTTTTATATGTGTGTAGGTGCATAATTTCGGTTGTTTTTCCAACAAAAATTAGGTATATAAACATACATTCACTCCTCTCACATATTGTAGCATGAGTAACATTTAATGTATGAGCTAACAGTGACCAGTACGCTTAATTATTGCATAATTTTAAGGTAGATGGGAACGGGAAGGAACTGCTAAAGATAATTTGGAATATTATGCTGACGAAAAGGTGATGGTTAAAACCTTGAACCAAAATAGTCTTAGAAAGAAAATTACCAGCATGTTCTCGCGCTTCGGAATTTATTTTTGGATAATGCTCACTTTATTCACATGTGCACCCAAAATGGAGTATGTGATGGCATTTGGCAATAATGACAAAAAGGTTGTGATACAGATACAGGGACTATAGTATGCCTTCATGCCATGTAATTAGTTACATACGCATATCACTCATGGCATACATTTTTATTCTCATTTTAATGGTTTAAATACACAAGTCAAATGGGGGGGGGGGGCAAATTTTTTGCACTATAGCAGACATGGGAAACCTCTTATTGAAACCACATTGCTTAAATTATTTAGCATTACATTATTTATCATATTTTTTCTAACTTTCTAAATCAGATTCGCGGAAGGTAAGTTTTGTATCCCTCCTTATTGCTCTATCCAGATATTGTAAATATATTTTGAGTGTTTCAAAAGTCATGCTGATGGTCAGAGAAAAAACAAGTTGTCGTAATTTCAGTATGTAAATAAATTCTTTGTCCAAAGAAGAGTTTGATGGTGGTGTTACCCCACGACCAGGAAAAGTCCAAACAAATATATCTGACCAAATACGAAGTTCTTTTTGACTGTTTGAGGATTCACAACAACAGCTCTGTCGTTACAGAGATTCTACGGGGTTACGCATGTTCTCAATGACAAGGGCCAGGCGACTTTCTTACATGTCCAAGGCTAGATAAGGAGATAAACTGGCATTAGGATGGATGAAACCGTGCGAACGAGCAAAAGAGCAGAGCACTTCCATGCGAAAAGAAAGCAAATGCAAATTTTTTGATCAGCATTTTTTTTCTTATCAGTCATTTTTTGTGTGAAGGGAGTATAATTAATTTTATATGCAATAGTACGAAGAAACATACCTACTATCACTGTTATTTTGTTCAAAGTCTTCATAAATAGCATTTTTCCGTAATTCATTCAAGAATACAAAAGAGAAACGGTTTTTTTTGGTCATGTAAAAAGATAAAATTATGTACCATTTATTTCACGTTGGCCAGAAACGTTCATTAAATATGCACCCCAAACATGAGATGGTGAGGTTAGGCCATGCAGTTTCTTTCTCTCATGTCCAAATCATTAAAATGCTAAAGGTCAGCCAGTATGTATACTAAAATCTTAAATCCAGATTTTGGAGCTGCTTTTCACATTAAGAAAAGAATGGCCACAATTTCTCAATATTCACGTTACTCAACTTACTTGATTCACTACTGATATTTGTCCCAGAACTGACAAAACAGAAGTAGATGGAACTTCTCATAATAAATTCTAAAATGTTCATGGCGAAAACTTTTGATTTCTTTATATACGAATCAAGTGAAGGTGGAATACAGAAAGCTCAACTCTTTGTTATAAACGTTTGGAAGGAAAATGAACCTTCTCTCGTAAATAATATTGATTACCTGAAATCGATAATCACAAAATGATGAAATATAATATTTTGCCAGCACTTTCCGTCATTTTTTATACAAGGAGCATTTTTTCGTAATTTTCTACACTCGAGAGGTAAATGTTAAAACAATCGAATCGTGCTTCATAATAAATTCGGGTCTGGTATAAATCGATCGTTTATGGAGGGACAGGAGGAATGCCAAGTAAGAACAAGCAATGAGCCATACACTTTTTGTATTTTGGTACTTGACATTTTTATAGTGCAAAACAAGGCACAGCATAACAAGACAAAAAATGACGACCATTTTAATGAATTACTAATTGCGCACTCTTTCCACATATACGAGTTGGAAAGAAATATATACAGTAGGTAGGTATTGAAACTTTAAGAAATTGCCTAACGGGAATAAAGGACATCCATACATGTTTTAAGCTCTATTCCAGTAGCTGTAAGGTGGACGGAAAATCAATAGTAGATTGTGTCAATTTTGTCATATCAAAGGAATATGGAAACGTTAACTTCGACATTCCGACACATCGCGTATATAAGATGGTAAAAAATTGACTGGAACAGGATAGAATGTACCTACTCCTAGTCAACATATCAAATTGAAGGATAAGCAATTTTTTTATGACAGACTCCTCCGTAAATAATACATATTTGAAAGGAAAAATGCAGATATAGCTCGCATTTTTTAACATTTACCCGTGAAACGGAGGGACGGAAAGGCACATTGAGACCTGAAGTGGATGTCATTTCAAAGTCAAATATACAATAAAATTTTTAAAGCGAGTCAAGAACAGTCTCAAATTTCATAATCTAAGATGAAGAAATGTACATAAAGTATTACTGAATCATTGTGAAAAAATTGAAAAGTCCGGAAAGCTGTGTAAAATATCATGAAATTTCCCAACGCCTACTTCGGAAACGGCCCTGGCCAAGGGGAAGATGGGCAGAGGGAGCGGGATCTGGAAGCATATCAACGAAACAGACGTAACTAACAATACAATAATTATAATTTTTCTTTTCTCGCAGTTGAACTTTTGATGAAGTCAGGGTCGCTCAGAAAAGTCGCACACGACTGTCTGTATTTTAAATGTTGTAGATCACGAACACATTTATCAATTAAAATTGTCTAGTAAACATATGCAAAATCTCCCTGTAATTTTTTTAAAATCTAGTTCAGATGACAGTGGCCACATCAACATTTGCTGGGGTCGCTCTCGTGGGAATGTTTTGTTCCTGTCTGTGGTTCTTGTGCTGTCGCAACTCTTCATCAAAGACAAGGAAAAGTATGAATAAAATCAATTATTAGAAAATCTTGTTTCTAAACAATAGCATTTCCCAGAGTAAACTGGGAACCTATATTCAATTAAAGTAAACTCAGTGGAAGCACGCATGAATTTAACTGGAACTACATACTCATTATTGTTCATGTTTTCCAGAGCCACGAACATGGGCATCGGCGGAAGCTGGCCTTCAAAACAATCCGTACAGCTACGACGGCTACTTGGAGTCGCAAGGGCATTACATGCAAATGACGGGAAGCGCAGGTGGCAGTGGAGATGGTGGAGTGGCTCCGTATTTGAGCAATCCCCTGTACCACCCCAACTCTTTGTCAGCGGAGAATGCACTCCCAAATCCGTATGACTTCACGGAACAATATGACGTGGGCAAGTTGGTTGGAGGGGGTGGAGCTCATAACAAGGCCCAACTGAACCAACTGTTCTGCGGAACCGCGGAGACCAGTGCCAGTACAAAAGACGTCCCACCTTCATACACTGCACTCTTTTTTGCTGCCTCCGATCCGGCATCAGGTGGGTCGATGGGAAAAGGAGTGCTGGGAGGCAACGGAAGCGGAGATGTGGACCCCAAGGTTACCAACATTCAGCCAATTCATCTGAAAGTGACATCTAGCTCAGAGCAGAAGAAAACCAAGGATGCAGCAGCGCATGATGCTGATGACCAAAATGATTATTACCATGATGGTTTCTTGCATGACCGGCCAGATCCTTCTTCGGCCCCACCGGTATCGCTGCTGTCTGTGGAGTCAGACACAGGAAGCTCTGCGGAGGGAAAAGCGACCAAGAAGAGTTCCGACGAGACGAAGGAACACGAGGGGGGTTGCTCAAATGGAAGGCAGGAAAAATCTGCTGGAGACAATCCGCCTCCGTATAATCCCGAATTCATTACCAAAAAGTTTTAAAAATCCCTTATTCTTTCTCATGTAAAATAATATTGCTTTATCAGACTTTCTATTTATAAAATACTTTAAACATTTACTCACATATTTAAAACATTTTGTCCCAGTGATAGGAGGTAGACTTGGTTTGAGCAGCCGAGCATTAAAGTTTGTATTACAATCTAGAAATTAATGTCAAAATTACAAATTCAATTCATACATAGATGTGATAGTCATAGTTTTAAATGATACAATATAACCATTGATTTTGGTCGTTTTCTGGCATTTCGGATATGCAAATTGGCGAACACCAAATGCTCATATTCGTTCCTATTTAACGCCAACTTTTGTTGGAATATTTTGCTATTGAAACGTCATTTAAGGCACATTCTGCTCAAAATTCGTCAATTTTTTTAACTGCAAGGCTCCTATGCATAATTTGGCTACTCGAAACAAGTCCACCCAATTCAAAGTCTTTGTTGAACTTAAATATTAGATTAGATTAAGGTTTTATTTCGCCTCCTTGGGGCCATCGTTCCATGAAGAAGGTATGATTTTGTTACATTGTCATACAGTAATGTAATTGCCATTTGGTCTCGTTGACCAATGGACCTATAAGGAATCAAGGGCGTATAAATTCTATGAATTAAACGCCAACCTTCAGCGTCTCGACCAAGCGTTGTTGGGACATCTGAACTTAAATACAACCACTTTTAAAAATCTGTACGTCAAGTTTACCGCTCCGGTCCCTTTCTACCAAAAATAACAAAAATGTCTTGTATCCTACATTTATTAAATTAAATACGATAATAAATTTTTAAAATAAAAAAATCATGTCAAGTTCTGACTTTTGACGCGATTTGTCAGACAAAATCTCTGCACACATGAGGCTAGATCTGAACATAGAAACCGAACATGTTGACGAACAAAGAGTCTGCTCAAAGCGGAAAAAACTCAAAAGTGAGAGAGAGGAGGGCTAACAATGATTTGCAGCAAATACACGCTTCTCTCTCCTTTCTTTCTTCTCCTCATCTTTAATTCTTTAATGCACCTTTGTGTACGTTGTTAAAAAAATCCCTCTTTTCATGGTCGAATTTATTGCAGTTCCAGTAGCAGCGGCAGCAGCAAACACCTTTAGGTCTAGGGCCTGGTCCTTCATTTTATCTTTCCATCTCCACACTTTCTAGTCTGTCCGACTGTTCGTGATTTGTAGTTAGGCTTTAGTTCAGTTGGTGACGAGAGGGCAAAGGCGCAGCATCGAAATAACAGCGTATCGGGCTTCAATTATTTGGCTTTGTCCTATTGTTCTGAAGGAAATTTGACCGTTGACATTTAAAATTTATTCAATAAAAAAGCTAGCTAGGTAAATATTAAAATAGTATTTTAAGTCTTGCTGCTATACTATTTATGTATGTATTAATAATACTTTTTTAACTTTAATTAAAAAGAGGACGAATAAATATGTGTGTTTCATGTGATTACAGTCGCAGTATTAAACGGTTAAATTAGCAGACATGGCTCGTGCAAAGAAGGCTGCCGCCACAACGAAGCAGACTCCAAAACCTGAAGAAGGTAACTAAAGTTTAAAGTGGCTGATGCTTTTTTATTACCTGTAATCATCGAAGTTGTTAGATCCGTATAATTTTGTGGGTGACTTTTTTTTACAGTAGTCGATGATGCGGTTGCAGAAGAAATGGAGGAAGTTGATGAGGGGACAAAGAAAGCGGCTGGTGCAGGGAGGGGCAAAAGGAAGGGGAAGGAGACTGCTCAACTTGAAAGCTCTCCCCCAAAACGTACTTTAAGGTCTAACAGTAGCAAGAAGTTGCCGGATCTTGTAAGTTACTTCAAAAATAGATTACCACAGTCATATTGTACGTGTTATAAACAGTTTATTTAATTTATTAAAATGTCGTTATAATAATTTATTATACTTAATTCTCTGCATTTAAGGATCAAGCCAAAGCCCCCGAAAAGGAAGAGAAGGTTCGTAAAGCACCAGCAAAAGCCAAGAAAGCGACCGCAGACGTCAAGGTTGTTAACGGGGATGCCGAAGAAAGTGGAGAAGACGAAGCACCCGCCATGTCAAACGGAAAACCTAAGGTGAATGGAGAGTCTGCGAAGGCCCCTTCTGCAGAGAAAAATGAGACTGAAAAAGCCTCAAAAGGCAAGAAAGGGAAAAAGGCTGAGAATGGAAACGTGAAGGCTGACAAGGAGGAAGAAGAACCTGAGACTGCCAAACAATCTGAAGTTGCTTCCGATGGACAAAAGTCAAAGGCTAAGGGAGGTGGTAAAGGCAAACAAAAGAAGACTGTTTCTGAAGACGCCAAAACTGACGAAACCGGTGACTCAGTTGAAACCGCTGTTAAAGAAGCTCCGACCGATGCGAAACTTGAGGAGAACGGAAAGGAGGAGATAGAGGAAGAAAATTCGGAAGAGGCTGTCGCCGCCGTTGAAAATGGAAAGGAAGCTTCTGGTCGTAGCAAGAAGAAGACAGCTAAAGACGGCGAAACCGCCGTGCCAAAGAAGTCAAAGAAGGATGTCACCGTGAAACTTTCAAAACCGGTTGCCAATGAAGGGGATTCCACAGCTAAAGGCAAAGAGACGAAACCAGCCCCGACTGAAACCAAAAAAGGTTCAAAGGCTCAAAAGGTGAAGGAGGTCGCACTTGAGCATTGGTTAGCTAATTTTCTAATATATCAATTTCTAAAGTACAATCTTCAATCATTTATAAACAGACCAATAATTTCATTCGTAATTTTATTTTTTATGTTGGCAATTTATATAGTAAATCTTGAAGAGTTTTCGGAACGAATGCACAACGGGTCAAGAGTATTCTTGAAAAGTTTTGCAGCCCATCAGTTAAATTTTCCATTAATGCAACCACGCCTCGCCGTCAGTCTTTTGAAATTACTTTAATTGGAGAGAATGATAAAGGTAGAATCTTGATTTTATTTAATTGTCCTGGTCAAATTGACAACGTCATTAAACAACTTATTTTTGTTAAATGCAGAGACGATCTGGTCGGGAATTAAGAGAGGTCCACCACGCAAAGAAAAGTTTCCATCCGATGACCAGGTGAAAAAATTGGCAGAAAAGTATCTCTCTTTTGAATCTTCTCCCATCTAGAATATTACCTTTTTATACAATAATACACATTTTTCGATGAAAGTTGAGTACATTTTATATGGTATCTTTTTAGAGTTTTGTATAATTCCATTTACCATCTACATACTTATTGGTACTTTCTCAACAGCCTATCTATACGTAACTAATTACTCAGAGTTTATTTTAAAAAACTTTTTGAACTGTATACTTTTTGCATTGTACAAATACTGAGATACAATCCCGACAGTTTCCTGTATATGACGTGTGCGGCGGAAACATTATTGTGGCAACACACCGATGATGTTGAAACGAAATTTCGAAGTTTCGGTTTAATGTGCAGGGAATTACGGGTGTTTATCAGTTTGTGTTTAATATGACTTTTTAGTTTGCGTACCATTTGTAGCACAGCTATGATGTAAGTGGGTTAGTTCATTTCAGTGTCACTCCGTGTCAAAATGATTTAAATGAATGACTAAAATTAAAAATGAATTATTCCAAATCTGATCTGCCTTTTAGTTGCTTTCTAGCTTGACGTTTGTTTTTTTCAATAATGACACCTATTGCATACATGTATATGTCGTTTAAGTATTTATGGGGATTCTAGCGCTACTGTAACATCATTCATTATCATACAAAGTGTATATTTTATAGACATTTTAATTGTAAAAAATATTCAAAGCTTTGGCATTAACGGAAGATTCGCCATTCGTCTTAGGAAATAGAGTGGGCACCACGTTTTCCAAATCATCGTACTTTCGGAGCCGTTGCAGCATTACAGTCGTGAATTTTTTGAGAAAGTTGGACCGAGACTAACTTGGATTTTGCTTTAAGAGCCTTTTTTTAGTGAGCGAAAGGCAGTTTTGCCGATGGTGATTATGATTTAAAAAAATGCAATTATAGTTTTTAGATTTTTATTCAGGGACTTGAAATGAATGTGTTGTCGCCTGTTGAAATGGAAATTGATATTTTCATACCTTTGACTTTACTCGGTGTCCATTCCAGAACTGATTTCCAGGAAGCGAAGGATCCACAAATAGATAGTATACATTTTTTTATATTATCAGTCATCATTCTCATGAATCAATGATAAATATGGTTAAAATGGTCCTGATGGCATGCATGATGCATCTATTACGTAAGAATTCCTCACAAAGGACAACTTGCCTCGCCATACTTAGTTGTGCACACTCGTTCAACAGGGCAGGCGAACCACCGAGTTCTTTAAATACGGAGACTGTAATGGATCAAAATCTTCCCTTCTTTCGTACTGCACTGGGCAATTACAAAAATCAAGTACATATGTACACACAGCTGAAAAATAACTTAAGCAATCTATACTCCATACCACCATGTTCATGTCATGTCAATCCGACTTTTGTGTACTTTGAACCGGCTTGCCCAAGTTACGAAGAAAGTATCAAATCACCATTAAATATATGCTCTGATAATTGAATTTAAGGTAAGTCTATATGTTTAAGTAATCTATTATAACTAGTACAATCTTTTCAGCATTTAGTATGTTGTACCCTGTTCTCTATTTTCCTGCAATCAAGGGAAATTTTGAGTCTGATTATTTTTGTCTACTTCATTCTACTAAAATTAATTGACCATTTCTTTTTAAATAGGCCCCATTCTAAAAGTGCTACATACATTAAAATCAGACGCAAGGTACGTATACAATGTATATATCACTGATGCCTTATTGACCATTATTTAGGTATTTTTGATTTTATAGTACTTACCAACATTTTCTTAATTGTTAAATAGGAACGAATACAATCAGGAAAATGTCTCTCAGAGCTTTAGTTGGATGTAAACGGGTCATCGACTATGCCGTTAAGGTAAATTACGCATCAAAGTCCATGGGTCATTAGTTAATTAAAAGTATGTTTTGATTGAAAGCTTTGATATCGTTTTACTCAATTAATTGAATACAAACGTTATATATTTATAATAAGGACTAATAAGGAATAATATTTAACATTTACTCAATCAATGATCAATTGTTCTAAATTCTTTCAGGCCATTGATGATGATTGCAATCAAACGGCACAAATGACAGCAGCTTTTCTAGACTGGCCCCAAGCTGTGTTTGCTTCCAAAGTTGAGAAGGACGGCGATGGCTTAACTGTTGAAAGAGAGGTTGATGGCGGTTTGGAAACTATCAAGGTCAAACTTCCTGCTGTAATTTCTGCGGATTTGAGATTGAATGAACCGCGATATGCAACTTTGCCGAATATTATGAAGGCCAAGAAGAAGCCATTGGACAAAAAGACTCCCAAAGATTTAGGTGTGGATATTGGGTCACGGATTGAGGTACAATTTTAAATAATCAATACACAATCAATAGCAATAATGGAAGGTGGATTATATTGATTTTTTATTTCTCCCTAGGTCATTTCCGTTGAAGATCCACCAGTCAGGGAAGCTGGTCAAAAGGTCGAAGATGTCGACCAACTTGTCGCACAATTGAAAAAACTCGGCCGGCTTTGAGTCAATAAAACTATGCCTTTAATGCCGCCTATTGTAGGGGAAAGTTTGTTCAAAAACTCAAAGGATGCTCCTTTATCTAAATATATATATACCGTGCCGTGCTAGGACCTTTAAAAATTCTAAAAGCTTGTCATGTCATCATCTTTTGTGCAAATTACAAACATAATAAAAATTACAATGTAGTCATATTTTTGTAAAGTGAGGCAGTGTGCGTCTTGAATAATTTTACTTTTGGCAATTTGAGTTGACAAAATATTTAATACATTTTGGTCATTGACAGGAATTTGTTTGTTTTATCTCCGACGTTTGTTGGCTGAAAAAGTCTTCCTTCGAGTGGAAGAATTAGACGCAGACCTCTTATTCCTTCGAAGAGATGATGAGGCTGCAGTTCTCCTTTTCTTCGAGTGGCCTGTCCGTTTAGATGTTCCGTTGGCAGCGTTCTTGGTTGCCTGCCTCTTTCGAGCTGGTAGAGACTTTGACTTTGTCCTTGGACCCCTTTTTTGTGCAGAGCGTTTCGCTTGGGATCTCTTTGTCCCACTTTTCCTAGAAGTTGTCACTGACGCAACTATTTCTTTACGGAGGCAGGATGACCCTTCCTCAAACGCAGCAGCTCCGACACCTCGACGGGTGGTTTTCGAGTTCCTTAGTTTTCTCACCTTGCTCGGCGTCCGACTTTGGGCAGAGCCCTTTTGATTGCCTTTTGATTTCATTTGTTCTTGGATATAATAACTGAATACATACTAGAATCGACCTGGGATGCTATTCGACTTTGTTTGTTCATCAATGCTACATCAATAATAAAACTTAATTTGCTCTCCATGGGAGTGATAGGGAAGAATTAGAGCATTTTTTATAAACTTTGGGGTACTGTGAGAAATTGATGCTTCATCGCGTCGTCATCAATGAAGACGGTTCAATTTTTAGTTCCTTCCCTCTTCTTATTGAATCAGCTTTCGTATTTACTTAATGTCCGTGTTTTAAAATCTCTTGGGGTGATTTGTCTTATATCCAGAGGCTGCAAGATTGGCAAGTTAGAAACCATGTACCTACATACCTACATATTTAATATTTACCTATGCAATTTGTTCACAAAAATTTTCAGAAATCGGATTGGATTCATCGTAACTAAATATTTTCGTTAGATTTACTAATTTGCAACTTGCAAATTCCAAGTTCTATTGAAAAGTCCTTTCGTACATTTTCAGATGTCAAGTAACAACTTTTGTTAACCTGCTGCGGCGACCGGAAACATTGTTTTAATCGACGACGTTTTTAAAACCTGTTTAAGTTTGTACATTGTATTTATAATGATACAAAAGTGTACACAAAAATATCGACTACGAAGCTATTGGGGCTATATGAGAATCTCTGTTGATAATGGTCAGAGACAGAGACAGACTGCATCAAATCATCTTTTTATTTGGGGCGAGGACGCGCTTGATAAGGACTCTGTCCTCCTTTGTTGTCTTTGTTTCTGATTCAGACAAAATATGATGAAGAGTCAGGTGCCGGGCTAACAGAAGTTGAGTTGATTCTTCTCGTTGCGTGCATTTTACGCTCTCACCACACTACACTACTGGAACGCTCAAGCTAAATGTGCGTCGCGTCGGGGTACCTCAGGGGCGTCATATGCCTTTGAGACGTATTTCAAACTACATTTGAATCTTTTTTTAAACTTGACTTAACCTTATTCTTACTTGTTATTGTGAACGGCCCTGCAATGAAATCTAGTCCAGCAGTGATTATTTTATTGGCTCTCTTGGTAGACTGTGACAACTCAAATGAGTCGCAACAGCCTGTAAGTCGTTCGTCATTATTAATAGAACTGCCGATAAGCTACCCTTGTATATTTCTCGACAAATAAGCAAGCATTTGCTGTATTTCTTAGCTGGCCCAGAATATGGCCAGGAATCCTTACTCGCCCAGTGTCAAGACGTACAACTGTCCCGGTGGAACTGCTGCAGACGCACTATATCCTGACTTGGAAGACTGCGGTTCATATTATAGATGCGTGCACGGGATTAGTTACCATTACAAGTGCGCTCATCCCTTCTTATTTGACGAGAAAAAAGCCACCTGCAATTATGAACGTTACGTTGATTGTGGAAAAAGACCTATTGGCCTAATGTTTATTAATATTTTGGGTTAATAAAATTAAAAAGTTTTTTTTATATCTGTAGCTGTGTTCCAGTTTTATTTGGTAGCTTCATTAAAAATTACCAACTGCCTCTCAAATCGATGCTATCACCAAAGTCACCAGTCTAATCAGGCTGTTCTGAGCAACACCTTGAGATTTAATCGATTGAGAGCATATTTTATTAAAATTAAGTAAATAATTTGTACAGGTACTTTCTACAGATAAAAATTGCAGTTTCGATTGCCCAAAATTAAAAATGCTATCGCATGAACCCTAAATTTTTAATTTGGTCAGAAGTCAGTTTCCCTTGACCAGGCTCTCCAGAAATGCCGAAAGGGAAGCGCCATGATCCAGGCGACTTTGGCACGATCAGGACTGTCGCTTCAGATGGGGAACTGGAGCACGCCATAAAGACCCACGGCGATCGCCTTCTCGTCATCTACTTCTCCTTAACTTGGTGTGGCTCTTGTCAAAAGATGAATCCCGCTATCACAGCCCTAGCTTCCAAGTACAGTTCTGTTCTCTTTCTCCAAGTAAATGCTGACAAAGCCCCCGGGACTACAAAGAAGCATCATGTCTTCAAAGTTCCCGTCTTTCTCCTGTTCATTAACCGTGTTCGGGTTGATCGGGTCGAGGGTGCATCGCCATCCGAGCTCGAGTCCAAGATTAAGCGGAACCTCGCAGACATCCAGTACCAGAAGCAGGGGCTCATCCCACCTCATCAGAAGCCTGAGGTTGTGACGCACCAGGTCAAGATGACCGACGTCACCCCGTTCCTAGACAAGACTCAGTGTCGCTGCGTCAACGATCTCATACCGACGCCTTTCCAAGCCTTTTTGGAAGGGAAAAAGTTGGTCTCTGGAAGAGGTGTTGGTAGAATGATTTTGGTGTATGCCTTTACCGAAAAGATGGTCATCACTGCGCTGAAGATCAAAGCCCCCGTTTATTCAGGACCGAAGACGTTGCGCTTTTTTGTCAATTTGCACAAAGTCCTTGACTTTAACATTGTCTCCCAAATGTCGTCCTCTCACGAGCTATTGTAAGAATCTAACTCGTATTTTTCATTATCACAAAATAGATAAAAGTACGTATGTACGAGTTAATATCTATCATAATTTTGTCAGGTTAAGTGAAGAAGATTTAACAGGAGAGCACGCCATCGAAATCCGATCCGGTGGAATCGTTGGGGTTCTCAACCTTCAAATTTACATTCCCGAAAATATGACCAAGAACCGAAAAACTGAGATAGAGTCGTTAACCCTTATTGGTGCTCCCATCAACTTGACCAATTACGCAAACTATGACACACAACCGGCGCCAGCCTCCGAAAGCAAACCGTTTTCAAGGACAGTTGAGCGTGAGAATGACCAAGACCAGGGTGGAGATGATTCAGAGGACGACGAGCGGGTTAGTAACGGACCGATGCCTGGGGCAAGTAAGACTCAGCGACCGCAGAAGGCAGGGCCATTCCGGAAACAGAAAACGGATGCTTTCTCTGCGACCTAAAATTCAGCGTCTAATATTTTAGCTTTTGATGTTGTCCATTAAAGATGCATGTGTATGCATATGCACACTCTTTTTAAAAGATTCTTTTTAAGGGAAAGACAAATAAAATCTCAATGAAATAAAGACACTCGTGAAATCATGCCGTATAAGCATTTTTAAAAAGCTCTTGACTGATTATACGGAACAATCAAAGGTAAACCTGTTTACTCCAAGTCGACTTTAATTTGTCAGTATTTTGTTTTGCATGGAAAAATGTGCGTCATCATTTGCCTTTGTCATATCTCATTGAGAGTCTCAATTTGAGACTGAAACAGCAAAGCAGACATGTTTATCCATACACGTACAAATTATTAGTGGTAAGAGCAAAAAATGCTTTATCAAGGCCAAATCAATGTTACTTACTTTTATTCGCAAACGTCATGCAAGTAGACATACACAGGCTAAACTTGTTGCGTGTAAATACAAAACTTTGATATGAAGACTGCGATTTTGAAGCATAGGTACATATACATACGCTCGGCAAGTATTTGCAAATTTTGCTTTAAATTAAATTATGTGTGTTTTGATCAGTTAAATTTTCCATGTTCAATATATCGTGTAGTAGTGTTGCAAACTTTGCAAAAGAACTCCCAAACAGATGAACATGTACATCTCTATTTGACAGAATTGGCAATCATCATTTACACGTTAGACATAACAGGGACATGCTAAAAGGAAGGTGTGCATTAATGCTCTCTGAACACTTCGTGGCGCAGCGTCAGGTTTTGTTTACAGAAATGAGTAATTTTGCGAATCCTACTTGTATTGATGTACAAAGCCAGTAAAATGCTATGAAATTTTAGTTTATGTATTTTGTATGTGTTTGTCAGATCTCTTCGTGAGATTTGGTTGAAATGAGTCAGTGTCAGTGTTGAAGAGATTTCCGAATGGGAAACTGATGTTTACTTGCAGTATTTTTTGCACACAATCCATCTCGATAGATGAGCAGTCATTTCTACATACATATTTCCGTCCACTCGTAAATAATGAAAGGAAGCAATAAATACTAAAACTGCAGTGAGAGGATTCAACGGATATCATCGGGTTTAAGAGTTTGACGCATAAGGAATTTGGGGCGAAGTGAATACAATATTTTAAAGCGACTGTTAAAAGTGTCAAGTCGTTAAAATGGTTTTGGTAACACTGCTCCTTTCTGGAGCCACACTGATTGCAATCCTCGTCTCCGTCGCCACCTTATACATCCAGTATCAAAGGAAATATCAAAAAAAGCATTTCGAATCTCAGGGAATGCTCTTTCACATCGGCAGATTCAGTGATCTGTTTCGACTTCTCATGGGGAAATTAAGCGTAGTCGACCTAGAACAGCAGCTATACGACGTCGTCCGAAAGACTGGCAAGCCAGTAATTGGCGTGTTCGATCTGACTACACCCATGTATTACGTCACAGACTTGGAGCTGATGAAGCACATCTACGTGAAAGACTTTGACCACTTCATGAACCGGCGAACGTTTGCCAAAGCCGACTCTGACATCTTCACCAAAATGCTGTTCAACATGGAAGGGGAAGAGTGGAAGGCCATGCGATCTAAAATGAGTCCGACTTTCACTACAGGCAAAATTCGGAGAATGTTCAACATTTTTGAAAAAAGTAGTTCGAAAATGTGCTCCTATCTTAAAACGCATGTCGGCGGTTTGGGAAACGAGTTTGATCTCTCCAAGGTCTACGCCAAGTACGCCACAGACGTTATTGCATGGTGCTGTTTTGCAATTGACAGCGAATGCTTCGAACGTGGCCCAGATCAACTCTCTCTTTTTGAGCAAATGGCAGCAAAGTTCAAGATCAGTCTTAGCGCAAAAATGATGATTAAATTTATATTTGTCTCAACCTTTCCAAAATTAGCCAATCGATTCAACATTCGGCCGATGGATGCCGAGCCCCAAGAGTATTTCAATACGGTCATCAAGGACGTTATCAAAAGGAGGAGGGAGACTGGGGAGAAACAAGACGATTTCTTACAGTTACTGATGGAGGCTCAGGAAGATCTCTTGAAGAATTCAGAAGAAGAGTCCAAAGAGACTCTGGAAGTTATGACGGGAACAGCCTCAGGCGACGCAAATAATGTCTTTAGCTCAACGACGAAATTAAAGTTTGATGATAGCATGCTGGTCGCAAACTGTGCCCTTTTCCTGCTCGCCGGGTTCGACACTCTTCAGAGCCTCTTGCTGTTCGCCACTTATGCCTTGGCGAGAGAGCCGGAAGTCCAGGAAAAGTTGTTCCAGGAGGTGAATCAAGGAATGGAAGAAAATGGAGGAAAGCTGACGTACGATGCAATGAATCAAATGGCTTATTTGGATATGTTCATTAACGGTAATATTAAAAATAACTTAATCGTTTACGATGGTGCAAATTTGTAGGAAAGCATATTTGAGTGAAAAATTTCATTTGTTTCGCGACAGAAACGCTTCGATTTTATCCAGCTGCGAGCAGAGCGGAGCGCATATGCACCAAAGACTACACTTTTCCAGGGACAGAATGGAAAATTAAAAAGGGCCAACTTGTGGTGTTGCCGATATACGGGCTTCATCATGATGGGGAGTTTTACGACAACCCTGAAAAGTTTGACCCTGAGCGGTTCCAAAAAGATAGAAAGGCCAAATTACATCCATACGTGTACTCTCCCTTTGGCCAAGGTAATGAAAATTTCTTATGATTGCTAAATGATGTCTTTTTGAAACCGATTTTATTTTTCATTTGACTATGAACTCTAAGGTCCGCGTAATTGCATAGGAATGCGGTTTGCTCTTATTGAGGTATTTACAATCTGGATAATTTACTTGACCATGTTCTCAAAATTGTTGATTGACTTGCTTGATTTTCATTATAATTTAGGTTAAAGCACTTATATGCCACCTAGTACAAAACTTCAAGTTGGAGCCTTGCTCTAAAACAGACATACCCCCGAGGTACGCCACTCATCCTACCCTAAGGCCTGCGAATGGCATGTGGCTGAATGTTTCTCCAAGAGCTGGAGCTTGAAATGAATAAACCAGAGATTTTTAGCGTTTCAAGATAAAGCCTCAAAAATGTTTACTTACTCGCAATGTTTAATGCTATCCTAGGAATAAGCCAGCCGATAACGAATGAGGTTAATGGTTTGATGCAGTATAGGTAGTTAAATTTTAGACGCTGTATTTCCTAAATGTGTCCGAATTCAAATAACGCAATTGATAACGTGAGAATCATGTTAATCATCACATTTTGTTTTGTAAGATTTTCCAGTATTGCTAATAAGTTTATAATTAAGAGATCGCAATATTTGACCGTGTGAGATTGTGTGGATTAATTGTTACAAAAATCCCATGATGTTACATTTCATTGATTATATTTAGTTAAATAAATCTGCAATTGAAATAACTTTAAAACATCTAAGCCATACTACAAGAGTTGGCTTTGGCTACGTCAGTTCAGTTCCTGGCTGAGAAGCCTTTACGTTCTATAAATCATAAAGATACATAAATGGCATTCGTAATAGCGGTCACTTGCTGAATGTCACACAACACATTTATTCATAACTTCATAGTTACAACCTTAAGAGGCAGGAGAAGTGCATAATTAATGTATATCGGCACCGACTGGACAAGAGGATGGACCTCATCCATATGCCAAATGGCTACTACAAAATTAAATAACATGAACTTGACTTGCATAAAAAATACTTGAATGCGTCGGAGTCAACTGCTCTGCATGATATGTGTGGTATACACCTTGAACAAAATGAAGACTCGCTTAATGCATTGGAATGAAGACTGGCTCTGACACTTTTTTATATGATCTCCATTCTTACGTCCCTACAGAATAAATATACGCACATGAGCTTGTGAAGAGCATGTGGCCATCCTGAACAAAGTGTAAAACCGAGAGCATTTTACAAGGACAAGCCAGTAACCGAAAATTATCAGTCTCTGCACACTCATTTTCGATCTCTCTCGAGTTATATGTAAAAGTGTAATTCCTTGTTCATTCTTGATTTCACGATTTTTCAGTCACAAGTTTATTTATATGTGAAGGAAAACTTTTTAAAATGGTATTGCTGACTCTTCTCCTGTATGGCCTTGGGTTAGGCCTACTCTGTGTCTTCAGCGCAATTTTGTATTTCACGCTGCAGCATCGCCAATACAAAAAATTCTTTGCCGAAAATGGCATACCCTTCTACGGCTCCAATTTTAAAACTTTATACGACATTGTCTCCGGAAAGCTTAATTTGGTTGAACTCGAACTCAACCTTTACCAAGAGATGCGGTCAAAATCAGTCAAGCTTGTTGGAATGTCGGACGCAACTGGACCCCAATATTATGTATGTTTTTCTTAAATCTGATTTAAAAACCCCGATGACGGTAGCATCTAATCTCCCCCATATCAAAGTC
>JAHZMY010003510.1:0-22764 GCA_027743915.1 Seira sanloemensis | reverse complement strand
AAATTTGAATACAAATTACCATAAGATATTCCACTTCCTATGATTTCGTCGATTTATTAAAATTTTGTAAATATAATTTGTTGTCTAAATGGCTTTATCATCCTTGCCCAATTCAAATACAAACCACCAATTCTGGACTAATTTACGGCGATTGTGAATCCATTTCAGTCACCTCCACACACGTATTCCCCATGAGGAAAAGGTACCCCAAAGGGTTACCAAGACATTTGTTACAAATGCTCAAGATGAACATGATTCCAAAACGGAATGAATGAAGTGCAAATTACAAAATTATACCCCAGCCATCACTTTAAAAGACATGCCCTGCAGCTCCGGTCACCAACAAATTGATAATAAGTAGTTTTTGGCAACGGCAAAATGCACCCAAAGTCTTTCAGAAAGGCATAGTGATTTGCATCTGTGAAACAGGTCACGCACTGACTCACGGCGAAATCATCACAAATCAAAACTAGCAAAACGGAAGGAAGGAAAAGAAAATGGGGGATCATGATGCAATTTTGCACTCCTCGCGTGAGTCACAACCTGTGGGCAAGACAATGAGCGAAACTCAAGATTTACAACGGTGCATTATAACAGGCTCATTTGCATTCGTCTTCATTTTCTTGGAGGTGCGAAAGATTGTGATTATGTTATTTATTCCTCCTTGTGGCGGTGCAATTCTGGGGGTGATGATGTAAAGGACACGTCTCCCAACTCTTGGTATTACATGATTATGGAAATTTACAAATCTATCGAGAAGAAAAACACACATTTTGAATTCTCAAAATTCTTTGAGCCAACCAGTTTTTTTCCTTCCTGCACTTGATTTACGCACTGCAAAAAAGATAAGGAGGTATGAAGGTAACGTGATACTCGATTATGTTTGTGAATTACTTTCGAGACATGCTCGTGCATAGGTAAGTATGGTTTGTTCGAGTGACATCAATGAATGGAAAAACAATAAGAGATTGTAACAAAGCCATTCACGAAACAACAGCGTTCATTAGCTCCCTACTACGTTGCTGAGAGTACATCGATCACGCAACTCTGATAATTGTACACATGATAGAGATCACTTTATGAAAAATATTATCGAATTCCTATTTTCCTCAACAATCGCCATACAGCTTGCTTAATGGAAGTAAACAATCATTCAATCTGTCACTCTGCTTGTCTAACAGCATACGTGCCACGTACTGGTAGCATCTAATCTCCCCCATGTCAAGCTCCCCCGATGGCTAAAGTCCCCCTAGTCAAACTCCCCCAGTGAGCAAACTCCCACTTTTCAAACCCCAGACTGTAATACCTAAACTCCCCCAAACGCCTAAACTGCTACTACAAGTATTTTATCGTGTAAGTCAGATTAAATTCACGCAAAAGAATCAACTGGGGGAATTTGGGTGAGGGGAGTATAGGTGGAGCCCCCAACACTCACGTTATATATATGCACTAGAGGACACTTTTTGAAAATTGAAAAAATAGTTTTGAAAAATTAGACACGCAACGGCACACATCCAAATTGTAATATGTATAACTAAATTTCACTTTTTTCCTTGGACGAGCTATGAAATAGAGATAAGGGATATGCAAATGATAATAGCATATTACCTACGCTAAATGAAAAAAAAAATTGGATGACCAAATGTCCACTTTTTCCTCTTATGGGAAATGGCAATTTCTTGACTCGACAGGCCAGACTGGGATGTGCCTGACTAACGCTGTTTCGTAACATAAACAACAAGGCACTTAGATAACCTGTGGTTGTGTACAGTGTAACTAAAATTGCTAGTTTTGTGGCGTGGCCATTATATGAAAAAATTGACTGCCGTCATTCCATCAACTCTTGGCGGCCTGTGAAGAAGCTAGTCAAACTTGCCATGATCAAAAAGTACTCCTTTGTACTTGTGAACGCTCATCTTTTTATGCATTTATTCTGAAGCGTTATTTTTATTGGGAAGTATATAATAAAGGACTCAAATTGCGGTGGTAAAAAGATAGTGGCATAAAGGTGAAGATGAGCATCACGACAAAGTCATTTTTACAGTCGATTTGAGATTGTTTTGTTTAAAGTGAAGCGTCATGCAGTGTGCCGAGTGACCAGGGAAAGAGTTTCTTTGAATGTACCTTTTTAATTTAATTGTTTAAGGAGTCAGTTGGGAGTGAACTCTGCGCCTCGTGACTTGGAGCGAGTCGTTGTGCTGTCGCGTTTTTCAAATTACATGCAAAGAAGTTGAGATTTTTTCTGTAATTTACAAAAAATATTAATATGAGAGTGATTGTGATACTGGCAATTCTGGGGATCTCGGTTCCCCCGACTTGGTGCGGTGCGCAGGATTCCCTGCATGTGAGTTCTGATATGATTGAAGAGATGATTCAGGAAATGCCGGTGAGAACGGCCAACATTTACTCGGAGAGATTTTACCCCAACATGATTAAAGCCATGAATAGTAAGTGCTGAACTTTTTTATAAAAAATACCTTGTAGATCATTTTTTTAATTTGTTGTATCTGACCCAGAAAAACTCTACCATCGGAAATCGCGCGCCCAGCCAATGCCTGAGAAGCGAATGCGCAACATTAAACTAAATCGATACCTCACAATTCCTGACGACCGTCACTCCGGCATGCAATACAGCAGTTTCCCGTTTCTCTCTACAAACGATTCGCGATCAACAAATTTTGTCCTGTACCGAGTGAAAGACGCAAAAGAGGGCTATCAAATCATCGACATCCATTCCCGAGATACCGCCTGCATCTTTGGCATGTCCGAAGAGAAAACCGCTGTGAAGGCTAAGGCTTGCCGAGAAGACGTTCCTAACATGATTTGGGAGCTGATTCCAAATAAATACGGGGACTTTTGGGTGAGGCAAAGAGGAACGGACCTGTGCCTCTCGCCTGTGCTGACAATGGGTCACCCGATAATTCTCCAGTTGCTCAAGTGTGACCGCTGGAATCCCTACTTGATCTGGGATATTCATGATGCTTATCTGTATTACAAATAGAACTTAGGTATATGATAGGAATGGAATAGATTCATAGATTCACAGGTGCCAGCAGATTTTAATGCATGAACTGATAAGATCTCACGCAAGTTTTTAATGATAAAACGTTATATGCTTCATTAAAAATTCGTCAATCAGTTTCTTACAAAGGGTTTGCATTATAATGTAATTTACATCTCTATCGATTCTTCTTTGACGTAGCATGTACATTTTTAGTCACTTGATTCGACTTTTGTACATATATTGAGTACCATAAAGTGAGCGGTCTACCAAGGCTCAAAAGTATATATTTTTAATCTGGTACAAGTACAACTTTTGTCGGTGCAACTTTGGTGTGTGTGCTTATGCAAATGTAGAAATCGAATAGATGGCAGGGACTTACAATTGAATACTCAAATGTTTTAATATTGTTCATTTACACTCAATAAAAATCGATATGTATCTAAACCTGACCAGTTCTTATCTTATCCATTGATAACGGAACACAGCACAAAAGCTATTTTAAATAAATGTTTACAATATAAAAGACTTTACATCTAAAAATGAGTGAACCAAGGTTTTTTTTAGAAAATCTTATTTGTGTTAGTAGCAAACGTACTTTTTAGCTTTCCTTCTTATCAATTGAGAGAAAAACATCTTATTTTTATTCAAATAAAAAGTTGATTCCTTGTTAATTCATTTTCCCCAAAGTTATTCCGAAACACATCTTTTAGATCACATCACCGATGAAATAGATTATTTTTGTTGTGTGCTTCCTCCAAGCGATTTTGATGTTTCTACATGCCCTTTCACTTCCCCCGACTAATCCACTTGGAGGAACGGACTAAGTAGCAATTTTACATGGACATCAAAAAGTCGCTTCTACATCATCTTCAAAGAGGCATCATCTTTTTTTCTCGTGAGCATTAATTTATCAGCGGAGGAAAACAAGCAAAAAAGTACCGTTTTAATCCTCATTGCGGTCTCTTTACTTGATGCGCCTTGCGTCCATATGAAAAGAGCATTTTTTATTCCGGCTCCTATATATTTAATCCCTAAGAAGTAAGAAAAAAGTGTACATGTATGTTGGGTCATAGTAGACCGTACTTTTATTTATGCTGATGAAAATCTTTTATAAACGAGGAAAGATTGAAGATCAATATTTTTACAAAACCACTCATCTCATCTTCATCTATCCGAAAAGGGTGGAAAAGCTTCCAGCTTCTTCCATCTTTCATACGAAATGAATAAATTGAGGAAAGGTGATGATAGGTTAAGTGCTACTTGTGAGCATGTAAAAAATTGACATCGATGTATTTTTCGAC
Source organism: Seira sanloemensis (assembly GCA_027743915.1). Taxonomy (NCBI): domain Eukaryota; kingdom Metazoa; phylum Arthropoda; class Collembola; order Entomobryomorpha; family Entomobryidae; genus Seira; species Seira sanloemensis. The sequence continues at coordinate 18,459 of JAHZMY010003510.1, read as the reverse complement.
CTGATCAGAAATACATTAAAATTTAACAATCTAAGACTGACCATGACGCATGGCTTCCACTTTTTTACTGAAAAAAATAACTCACGTTTGCCTTATTGTATTTTTGTCCTAAAAACTACCTTTGAATTCTTAACAGCATTTAGGTTAGCCGTTGGTCATGGAGCCAACCAACCACTGTAACAAAATACAGTAACAATAATAATTTTATAGCTCACTTCATTTAAATGTTCACATCGTTTTCTATAATTTGATTTTGAAAAAATATTGAGTCATCTCATTTGAGGACAAATGCTTAGGGATTTTTAATGGTATAAAAGAAGTTACAAGTTACGAAAGGAAATGCATACTTCCCTTCAGGAAGTACGAGTGCGAGGTAGCAATAAAAAATCCTGAAATTTGGATGCAAGATGCAACTACTTCTCTGAAGGCATAAGGTACCACAATGATAGGAAATTGCATACATACATATCTATATAGTCAGTCATACATATGCCCATATAGCCAGATCCCCGAGTGGTTCGACAACTATTGTTAATTTCAACAATGTTGTCAATTCCTCATCATCTACATAACATCTTGATCTTTTGTCAAAGAAGGATGAGAGGAAAAAGTCGAGTAGGTAATAATTCCTTTTCTGAATTAAGTATATGGAGTAAAAAATGTGCAAGTCATACAAATAAATAGTAGCAATATATAATGGAGATGAACGGAGGAGGCTTGCTTTTACACCTTATAAAAATTTCGTTTCTTTTGATGAAAACAGGAAGACCTGACATGGGTTGGTCGGAGGACCTGCGCCATTGACATATGCGTACCATAATTTTGAGCTAAAATATACTTAACCTTTTAATTTTCTATTGACAGTACATACTTTATTTCGTTCTTGTTTGTACAAAAATTAATTATGCCATTATATGTATTCTGGCAAGGTCACACAGCTAGGGTACAAATGAAATCGATTTGGGGTATTCACAAAAAATATGAAAGTGTGAATCGAGTGGCCATTCTAATAATCACCCCTTTATTCTGTATACATTAGTGTGTCAATTAATTTCTCTCACTCGAATGAACTTTGGCATTTACATCCTGCCTTGTGTGACAGTTGAACGGCTGAAGTAAATGGTTTTAATACTTTGGCGTAGAGGGAAATGGATTTAGTTAAAAACTGATGAAAAAGCCAAGTTTAATCCCACGTGTACAACAACTTCCTTCTCACAACAAGTCATGTAATTTAAAGACATTCTGGAGCAAAAATCATTATTACAAGGTCCTTCTACCTTCAAACTGGACAAACTCCTTTACTTTTTAATTTTTACCAGATAGATTCGATTTCATTACAAGCATTTAATTTTTCTTTCTCTCTTGTCTTGAAGCTAAAAATGGTGAATGAGCAACCTAAAGGTAAAAAGGGCCAGCAGGGTCAGTCCAGTCCGCACAATTGCAATACAAGAAAGAGGAAGAGTAAAAAAATGATGAGACTTGTGGATCCTGTCAGACTTGAAGGATGAGATGGACGATGCTTCCTTTCAAACAACCGCTACAACATACATATATGCACGCTCAATGAAATGTATAAACTCGATACATTTTATAAACTTTATACGCTTCGTTATAGCTTGTATAAATGTTGACTGCTTTAAACTCTATTAACGAACCATTTCTCATTCAGAAAGAAGGAAAAAGGAGTGCAGTTATAATGGAAAAAATAACTTTTTCCCTCAAGTCCAGTCCACTTTCCAGGTCTTGAAGGCAGGTGAAATGTGCAATCTAATGACTTCTCTGTTTATATTTTTTCGAATTTTGAAAAAATGATATCCAGTATCCAGTCCAGTTTCATTTTCAAGGATGCCCTCCTCCACGAGGACGTGGATGGATGGATGGATAGGTGCACTCTGCACCGGACAGAGTTTAGGCCAAAAACCAAGTTTTCTGTAGGAACGGCACTGGCTCCTCCGGACTGATTACGTATTCATGTCTTGCTTGACCCAATTTCCAATTCCTTAGGCCTTCGCCATCAGAAATACATATCCTCATCTTCATTGAAATCGTAATCGTCAGCTTGGTCCGACTTTGCTTCTTTTATTGTTTCTTAATACTGGAGATTTTGATGGCTCACGTATCACTCGAAATGGAAAATATATAATCTTAAGTGTTTTTCAGTCTTCAAAATTTGTATTCCAATTGCGGCTTTGTTTTTTTACATTTGAAATGAATAATAACCCGCTGCCTTAATTCCTTTTCCTATTGATACAGGAAAATTGAATAGCAAAAAGTTGAAATTAAAAAAATACAAATCAGGAAGCCGTTAAACTGCCATGTAATTTAAACTAGAACTGGACCTCTGAAGGACGAATGGAGTCTGGACTGGAGCCTTCGGACCAAACTTTTAATATGACAATGATACAAATGAATTTTGATAGGGAGATATTCATTTGATGAGATTTGTGCATGTGAACAAGTCTTATGCAGTTAGAAGGGAAGTTTCATTTTTATACAAAGTATAACTGTGTTGACAATGACACGAGACATGTAGAGAAATGTGGGTCAAGTCAGATTCTTATTTTTTCAAGTGTCTTCTTCTACTGTTGCATTGCCTTCTAGGTCATTATCATGATAAAAAATGTCTTTGGATGGAATCACAAAGTAATTGCCACCTCCGTCTCAAGATTAGTTTTTTTCCGAGCCGGAGAGTACATGTCGGCTGTCGGGAAAGTAGAATTATGAGGATCGTTACAGTTCACACTTTATTGACTAAAACGCAGACACAGTAGTTCGTGTAGATTGACTACCTACTTGAACCTTAGAACTAAAATCTGATACAACCTCTGGTGGACATGATGTTTCTCATTTTGTACTCTTTCGAATTTACAAATTTGTTCATATAATTTGTAACTATATTTTTCTGTAATAAAACCAACAGGAGCAAGTGAGTGGTGGACAATCAATTCGGATCTGAAACCCGGACGCAATTAATCGTTGAACACGGTCGCAATAAAGTAACTGTACTACTACACATTTGGAGATATGAGGGCGCCTCCAGAAAGTTGAGCCAGTAGAAGGCGATATGAGCGTGGCTTTGAGACTTGAGAAGGTGTGAAAAACGACACTTTATCTAAGAAACTGCCCAAACAAATTGACGTGAGGTCGGGGGCATAGTGAAACTCCTTCGGACGAGACTCATTTCACATTCGCTCCAGTTAATATCCCGTTCTTCTATATCTTGGCAGTTTTGATCATGGTTCTGTTCATAATTAACGTTTTCTAGAAATGAAAGCTGGACAAAAAAGTATTTCTTTCCTCCTCTCGAACACCTTTAGCTCATCATCAGCTCATTAGCCGAAGGAGCGGCATTGCTCCTGACGTGCTTTAATGGAAAAATGAGTATTTTTCTGAAAATTATATCTTTTTCCTGTGCCGATGCACGTTCTTAATGCGATTCCTGAAGGAGAAATCCTGCTACACTTTAATCCATTAAACTGCATTAAATACTCCATTTTTTATTGCTACTTTAGCCCAACAAAATGAAAGTGGGTTTGACCAGTCTGTTTAAAAAGTTTGATGCTTTAAGTGAAGTTTCGGTAGCGTTTCTCTCGCTGACGGCATTTGAGAGCTTATTGAATCTCATATATGCATTGGAACATGGACAGATAAAGTTTAATGAATGGTTTGTGATATGCATACATTTTAAAGTCTTACATTTGAAAACTCATCATTGAAATGAACCGGCGCAGGGAAGAAGTGAGTGTTTCCTACTATTCCATTGAGAAAATGCAGAGTGAGAGGGACAAGCAAGGCACTGTCCTGTCACTGCACCTCTTTAATTTCTTATCTTTTGAGAGAACGGTAAACGGTTTGATGTAATAATAATATGATAATAATCCCAACATCTAAGATTCAGACTGTGGATAAAATGATAATATTCAGGTCACTTCAGAACAGAAGCTGATACAGGGTAATAATCAGAATCTATATTGCGCTTCTAAAATATACCTTCTCCGATGATATGATCTTTATTCAGATTCCAAAATAGGAATTGTTGATAATTTCAGGTACTTTGCTATGATAATATATACCTTCTGTATCTGCTTGAACAGTACTTAATGATAAGATGACCATAGGCCAGAAGCAATAGGAATGTGCTCAGGCAGAAGATGAGAAGAACCCGTTAAAGTCCCCAGGAGATAAAAAGGAATACTTGGTCCTATACCCTTTATTACTTTCCCCATTATCCAGTGGCATTTAACGGTAGCATATTTCTCCAAAGTAATAAAAATGCACTCGTATAAATTACGATGAAAATTATAGCTTGGGAAAGTATGGGAGGCTGAGCTTCCGGTCATTCCTTCCAAGAAAGATTTTTATATGGGATCCACAGATAAATCTTGAAAGAGACCCAAAGAGCCAGATTCATATTATGTAAATGAGAGAAGTCGAGTCAAGATAATGTAAGCTTATAAGATATGTCGATGCTAATCGTCCTTTTCTATCGAGAGTTGAGATAGGCAATGGCCATTATATATAAACCTATCATTCCCTAAACGAGATAAACGCTGGGAGCAGTTTTCGAATGTGTTTGTGGCCGTCGTTTCACAAAAATGTATCATTATTATCCCCGTATTTTGATGTTTCTGGTGGATTAAAGCACTTGCATCGTTGAATTGGAGCAAGTGCTCAAGTGCTAATTAAATTATGATTTTATCTGGGCTGCCCTGTCATTATTTTAAATGTGGAATTGTAGGGATGCATCAAACGTTGAAATTTGAATTGTAAATGACATTTCCATTTTATGCTAGGGCAGTTAAAATTACGACGATGATTGTGGTTGGACCGTGCAATTGTAGAATGGGCAATAAAAGCCGTTGGGACTTGCCTGTGGCACACTTTATTGATAAAAAATATTATTTTGGTGTACATGTCAGGAATATGTATTTTCTATAATAATGAAGGCGCATAGGTTTATTCTTACTTTTGATGCCCATGGCAAAATGTATAGGTGGAACTGAAACTGCAATAAAAACTCGTACCTATTTGATTCCGCGTAAGACTTAATGGTCGTGTCGAAGATAATGGGAATTCAAAATGCAATTGTGGTATTGTTTTGGATCCGACAACTTTCCAAAATGTCCTTCGCTTGTTCTTTGAGAAGCTGGTTCCTTGAACCAAGTTTATTTTACCTGAAAAAATATTTTAACTGGCATTGGCATGTACATTTTAACGTAAAGAATAGACTATTTTTGGTTATCATTATTAAGCCGACTTTGCTTAATTTAGTTTTTGGCCAAAGAGGGGTACAAGCGGTATTTTACATTCAACTGAATTAAAAAGTAACCAATGTATAAAAGTTAACTATTTATGAAAGTAACATTATCGCAGACTTGATTTTTTATATATAATTTCAAAGGTATTTTCGTAGCACTTTATTCTTGCTTGACAAAGGATGAAAGGAATTACAATTTTTCTGGCGTTTGTGGTGGTGCTAACATGGGTATTGGCTTCGGTGGTGGCTGTTCCCGTACCGGAACCAAGAGGTACATAATTTCTTCAATTCATTCTTTATTGCCTCAGTAGATGTATAATAGCAATGTATTAACTTTATACCAGCTACTGCAACTATCGATAATCCATTTCGTCGTGATCCCGGATACAACCATGAGCGCCCAAAGATGAGCCAAATGTTCCCCGGAGACAAATTCGTCCTAAGCCAGAAATACAACAGAAACATCGACAGTTTGGTGAAGCCTGGAAGGAACAAGTTTGGAGTTTTGCCAGGGAAATTGAGATCCTACAAGCGTTACATCTGAAACAATTTCTTGAATACTAATCGGCCGCAACTTAATAAAGACACAGGAGGACTAATGAACCATATTGAACCAAACTCGACTTAATTCAAAAAACTCATTTCCTCAATGAATATTACATTCATTCATTAAATCATAGTTCCCTGATGCTTCCATACTCATTATATATACCCCACTCTCTTGTAACGAATTTCCATACATTACACTATTTCCACCATATCGTCTTTTAAATCTTCTCAAAAGGAGACAAAAACATCCACGACCATAAGCCGTCATTCGAGCAGGTACTACTAGGCACAGTGCTTTCATTCTGGGTCCTTCCTTTCTTAATAAATTTCTCCTGTCCTCCTAATGAGGGGATAATCTCCCGCAGAGGTTTCTTGTTTCTCCATCTCAATAATAAAAATGCGCACCGATCAACAAATAATAAATGATCAAAGTCCCTTTCCCTTTCATCAGTCAAGGGAATTATATCAGCTTTTGGAATACCTCCTCTTCGTATGCATTTTCCTTCACAAGATTGATTTAATAACTTTGAGCTAGACGATTTTTAATAGTTGAAGGATTGACAGCTGAGGCTTTTTTCTTCCTGGATCTGGTCCAAAAATAAAAGAGAGTGCATTTTTCTCCCTTCAAATATACATACATAATAACATGCATTGTTGATATTTTATTATTACTACTGTTGTAAAACAATTTTTTATTGGGGCATCCCTTTTTTCTTGAAAAATTATCATTCAAAAATAGTTCCTGCTTGTATGTATAATAACACCGTATTTATGAATACATTGTCGACATATTTTTTACCTCCTCGGCAATTATTTCCGTATCGTGCCGGTTTTTTGTCTTTTTTCCAAGGCACTGAATCCAGGGGATAAGGAAATTCATGAATCCTTTAAACCACTTTCATGTAAAACAGTACACAAGTTTTTATTGTCAGTTTCACTTTCATTTGAAAATTTCTCTTTTTCCAGTAATTTGGGAGAAGTCGGAATGAAGTATGACGTTCGATGCTTTTGATGAGTGATAATCTCATGGGGACTGGGACGCGCGTCCCAAAGATTTTGATCCTTGTCTTATCCCACATCTCAAGATTGCTCCTGTGGTTTTTCTTTCCAGGGAAATATTATAACGCGGTCGTACGGAAAGGATAATTTTCAAGTTGAAACCAAAAGTTGCCCTTGATTTCCTCACATAAATTTAAATTCGAGTGGGGTTGATAGCGTAGGGCAATTGATGGGCTACGAACGAATATCACATATCGGTTTCGTCTCTCAGCTTGATGTAAGCCAGAAGACGAGAATATGTATAGAGAGGGGGGATATTATTGATATGAGGGGTTTTGTGTCAGTGGACCCTCATTAAAATAAAAATTAGTGTTGGATACATGTCATTATTTTATTAGATGATGACTGGCAATGAGCATACTCACTCAGTTCAATGAGCAGTTAGCTCGCTTCCAAGATTGTATTTCTGCTGCAGAGATACTTTCAGTTTATAATAAAAGGGGTTTATAAGAGATTTTTGAGAGGTTATAGTTGGATGTTATGAGTAAATAATAATGTGATTTGGAAGTGCAAGAATTTTTTAAAGATTATCAAATTTTTGGTGAAATAGTCGTTCTGCGTTTTTGATGCCAGTCTTTAGTTCCCCTCACCTAAAGTTTTTATTAAGTAGCAGATTTGGGGACACAGCTATGTAGGGTACAATATTTGCACAATAGGAATAGACATACACATCGCATAAATTCGTCAACACGAATGACTAATTAATTTTCGCATGATATTGTAAATGATTTATACTTATGCAGATAATAGAAATAATGGAAGCAGAAGCACAACAAGTGGATAGATGAGAACGAGAGAGTTTTTTTCAGGCGCAGCTCAAAAGTTCCATGTAACAAGGCACAAAGGACTTTGAGATCATTTTCTTACCACAACATCAACATGCATTCACTCTTTCCTGAACTCATCTTCTGAGGTAGCATCTTTGTTCTCCAGGTAAAAAAGGAGCAATAAAAAGTGACTTGTACCTTTCTTTTAAAAAGGGTCGATTGTGAAAAAATGAAGATTAAAATAGGCTCATCTTCTCCCTTCGAAGTCAGTTCTCTGAGGAGCCTCGGACACTTCAGACGAGAATTTCCCTCAAGATTTTCATTTCAGCGTTTACATTGTTTCTAAAAACTAAAGCTTTAAAGGTATCTATCCAAATCGAACAATTGCATTGATTTCCTTACTTGAAGAACACAAATTGAAATTTTTAAAATGACAATGGAACCGATAGCAAAGTCTGAGTATTTCACTACCCTACCCCAACCGTCGCAATATTCTCCATTCGTCCTCAGCGACAAAGAAGTGTTTTCAGCTACCACTCCAATCACGGTTTCGAACCTCAACGGTGACAGTTCCAGTGTTGAAATTGGGGAGAGCTTTAAGCAGTTTCACAACCTCACCTCTTCCAGCCTCTTTCCAATGATGGGCTTGTTCTTGGGGCATCACAGTTCCTTTTCTCACGACAAAATTGCATCAGAAAATTTACTCACATTTAACTCCAACAATAACTTCAGCTCAGCTCCACACGAGAAAACTGGGTTGATCAGCTTACCGCCTTTTGACTTCACCAAGATATCGAGCCTTGTGAATTGCAAAACGGAGGAGCCTCACAAACTGCCCTGCTTCACAACGGACCAGAACCAGGATGCCCCTCAAAACCTATTCACAATGATCCCAAGTGACTCTGAGAATCTGAGTCCACCACCACCACCCCCTCAAATTTGCTCACCTTCTAAAGTTAAAGAAGCAAAAGAGCCCAAAAAAGCAAAGCCCCGTACAAGAAAGCCAAAGAAGACGAGAGATGACGCTCCATCCACCAAAAAGGAAGCAAAGGCCAAGTCTTCAAAACCTTTTTCAGACAAGTCGAAGAAGCCCAAAAAGACGAAAGAAAATAGCTTTACAAAGAAGACTCAAAACTCCCCAAAATCAAAAAAGGCTTTAAAAATGAGCACAGCAGAAGAAGACGACGAAACTGCTCTTTCCTCAGCTCTGGAGATGAGCGTTCTCCTCGTCAAATCTTGTCTGGACACCATACAAAATTTTGAGGATGAGGATGATGATGATGAGAACATGTCTTGTGGCAGCAGCATCATTTCAGAATCCCCTTCACAAACAAGTCAAGGGAAACTGAAAAGACGTGGTAAATCTCAGGTAAGAGAAACCTATTCTCCTCACTTAATTAGGAATAACAATAGGATCTCATTAATTTATACGTTTTCTGGTGAAAATGGCAATATCGAGGAAAATTCGTAAAGCTCAATTAGATAAATGTAAGTGTTGAGAAACAAAAGAGCGAGCAATTATATATGAGAGGCTCTCTCAAAAAAAGCCACAAAAAATTAAGCCATTACGCATGCGAGCACGTCATACACATTCCCAAGAGGGAATTTATGGACTTTTCGCAGGTCACAAATTGTGATCACGGCTCAGCCATAAATGTCATCATCGTCTGAAGTTTACTCGTGCACAAAGTGCATTTTATTATATATTTTCGTCTGAATGCTATTTTTTATGTGTTCCCGATACCCAAAGGGACCAGCATAATCTCACATCCCTACCAACAAAAAACTCCTCTGAGCAGTTCACCTCATCTAAATTATGAAGCTGGCGTAATCCTTCCAAGTCGGCTTTGAAATCAATGGGTTTGAAAATTTATGCAAGCTTTCGAAAGTAATGCAAATGCCCATATAATTATAATAAGGAAAGTAGAAGAGCCAATAATTCTTGCGTAAACTTCATCATTTGGAGCCAATTTGAGGAGTTGCATAACTCGAATCAGCCACTAAAACCGAATTATGTAAGTATAAGTAGTACCAGCATAAAGCCTTTTCTCTTGATCACCGATGATAACACAGCCAATTCCTGCAGGATAATATCGCATTTTCAAAAATGTTTTTCAGATCATCTCGCAGAAAAAAATTAGGGATCATTACACAATATTTGGCTACCTGTTCCTATATTACCGAAATGTATTGACAGATATACGACGACATTATGCCTGCATCTCTCACTCATCCCTATACACTCCTAAATTTTTGTCTTCGCCCTACTCCATTATTACCAAATGATCATTACACTCGCGCATAAAAAGTGCATATAAGATATGCAGAGAAGAATAATTTTTGGTATAATGAGCGGCTTCTTTTCCTCCAAGTTGTGGTATAAGCTTGAGGATTCTTCTTTTTCGTCTTCTGGGCAATTAGCAAAAGGTTGCTCCCTTTGTCGGTTCAACAAATATTTATTTGATCTGGACTAGATTCAGTTTTTTTCGCAGGGAAAGATGAAACTCATGTCAGTTTACTCAACTTTATTTGCTCAGAGATAATTAGGATAATATTGCCCCCGAAAAAGAAGTCTGAAGGGATTAAAACATATCATTTTGAGAGAATTTGACCAAGAGTGAGTGCCATCATTTGCTCATGTACACAGGATATGGGGGAGAAAGATCAGCTTCTGCTCTTGCTTGCCTTCTTGAAACATTTTCCATGTCTTCATTTGCATATTAATGACAACAAATTGGTTTGGCAAGAGAAAGGCGGTCGTGCTCAAGCAGAGAAACGGGAAAAATGTAGTAGATTTGAAATGGGAAAGTGAAGAATATATCTTTCGTGTTGTTTGCTCTACTCTTGTGTTTTGTGTAATTGTCTTATCTTTGGGATGATAAGAGAAATTAAATTTGCCATTTACTTATATTTTATAGGTGAATCCAGCTGTTATGAGACTGATTCAAGTATAAAAAATGAATGGTTTGTACAAAAGACAGATTCTGTGTAACTTTATTTGTGTTTATAGAAAAAATAATATTATGACATTGTATATTTTACATATATCACAAGAAACATTTGCTCAAATGCAGTTGCATATAGTACAAATAAGCTCAATTACATAAATTTTTTGTGAAATATATTCTTGTTTGATCTTTATGTAATGAATAAAGTGGTTGTTTTTATGAGATTTCTTTTAATACACAAATGCTTGGTTTTTTCAACCTTAAAAATTTTAGCATAATGATTATCAACTTGCCAACTACATCCAAAGGTTTTAAAATTTTAGGGACAATGTTTGAGTAGGTTTCATTTAACTAAATAAAAAGTTTATTTCTAACTAATAAAGTTTCTATTGCGTACGAAATACTGAACAAAAAAGTAGTTGAAGAATTTAAAGAAGAATCATTTCGTATCATAATCATTTTAAATCATTCGCGAATTCGAAGGCGCCATTTGTGTCTATCGTTGAAGCGGGTTTAAATCCATTATAATAATTATTGTGGCACAAGCAACGTAGGCATTTGGATTTTTGCTTCTTTATTGATCTCCTTTTTAAAAGCACATGAAACGTATTTGTTAAGTGCTGTAAGAAATTAAAAATGTCCGCTTACATTTTTGTTGAGCACTTTGGCAAATTATTAGCTTACCTACATATGTTTACTAGTGATTGGGAGATGTTTATGATAGGGATTAGGCACGCACTGTTTCACAACACTTGTAATTTAGAGAAGTCACAGTCAATTCCGGCTTTTAAAAGATATTAGTATCGATGCTCTCAGAATGTCCAAGTGATATCTCCAGAAACTGCAGGAAAATGACAGCAAATTGAGTGGATACCCATACCGCCTACAAATCGATATGGATATTAAAATTAGGAACAAAGAATCTTGCAATATTGTTAACTACATATTATTTAGATAAATAATGCATACATAAGCAAGAGATCCATAAGTCACTGGTCCAATCATTCCAATAGATGCGGTAGTTGAGGGGTCAACAATTAAGCTTACTTCTGACGGCCAAAACCGAACTGACCTGACTCCAAACTTTGACTCATTTTCTAAAACAATCAGCTCAAATCTCACATCCTGAAGTAAAATCAATTTTGACCATTGTCTTCCCTGTGAAGAAAGATCGCATAAACTACAATACTAAAAGAAAGTATTTCACAGTAAAAACTTTAGTAGTACCTTTGCAGTTGCAGCAGCATTAATTGCCAAAGCGCCAAGAAGACATATCCCTAATACCAACTGTAGGATCCACTCATGAATCTCATACTCTGCGATGAATACTAACTGAGAGGCCCAATTGGAATAAAATGCAATACAAGCTACTGTAATCAGCAGCTTTGTTAAACTCTGAATCTTTGGCAGTAACACTTTAACCTCCGGTCCGCATATAATATTTCTACTTTTTTCCTGCGAAACCTTCTCCAGCAGCTTTGAATTAATTTCGAGAATCGCCAGTCCACCTAAGAATACCACCCAAACAAGAACTGAGCCGATGGCGTTAGTATACTTTGATGTTACAATGACACCAAATGCCAAAGCTTGTTCCCATCCTGCTAATAATCTGAGGTTGTGAATTTCCGTGTCATTTAAAGTCGGCTTAATCCATGTCGTGTGTAAAATAGGATACAGCATTTTACGATCTAATTCTTCCGTGGAAAGAGGAGATAAGTCAAGGTAAAGACCAATGAATGATAACAGAGTTTCTCCTATGGGTTTCATCATAAAGCCGAACGGTATTAAATATTTCTACAGCAGAAATTAGATCAAGTAAATATTCAATCATGCAAAAGCAATAAAAATTAATTTTGAATCGGGTTACCCATCGTTCCAAATTCACAGTACTGGGAATACTAAAGGAAAGATCAGCTAATTCTCTTTGTCTATACCATAAAAGGTACAGTATAGACCCACTGGCAGCCCAAAGGGTTACAAAATTTGCAATGTTGAAGATTTTTGTTGGAACCTTCCTCAAATTGATGAAGGACATGGAAGTTCCGTGTACCACAATGTAAGTCAGCATTATTCCATGGAGAAAGGCACAAATTATCTGAAATGACATGTGAAAACATTCTCAGCTATGCAGCTTCAACTTATTGCAGCAAAGCCGCAATGGACAAACCTTCTGAATCATCGATACACACCGGTGTAATCGGGACTTGCCATCCGTATAGTGGTAAGGTGATATAAATGTAAAAGCGTAAAACTGAAATAATCTCTTGAAGTACACTGGGAATTTAAACGAATCTCCATCTCCACCTCTCTGGATAAAGCGAACAGCACCTTCTTTTGTAATAACCATTACTTTACAATTGCTAATTACTGCAGATAATTTTTGCAATTTAGTCTACTCTTTAAGATTTGTAAAGAGACAAAGCGTAAGAAAAAAGAAGTAGACAAAAAAGTATGAATTTCATAGGAGAATGAAAAGTATTTCCTCGCGTTATATTTTTTTATTTCAACATCCAATGCAGGTTATTCAGAGGAAACATAGTATCTACATTATTCATACACCACAATTACAATTACAAGTGTGAGTACCTGCTAATTACAATGAAAGCTTTTCCAGTTATAAAATATCAATATTCAAAATTACTGACATAGATTTTTTCAAGTATGAAACGAGCGTGGAGTTCAACCTCCTGTAAGTAGGGTAGAAGACTTTACTCTATTACTTCTACTATTGATTATCTGGTTCCACTGTATTATACTGTAAACTATGATTTACGTCTAGAATTTTTTTCTGACTCATATCCTACCTGTAGAACGGAACTTTTTGTAATGTGATCGTGAAGACAAGAGAAAATTGTACTTTATCATAATTTCGTCTTTGTGTAATCCAATTTCCCATTGATGAAATCCAGGTCAAACATGATTTGAATTTTAAATCTCTTTATGAATGAGGCTACTCATGGTTTACTGGAAGTTGATGAAAATATAATGACCATGTTTACTTTGTACTTTTCTCGTACATCATCGTCTACAGTGGCAGTCACTAGTAAATCCCTTTGACTCCCTTGGTATGGCACAAAGTACACAGGTAGCATCAATATAACCTCTGATCGGAAAATACATACTTTCCAGCATTATCTCTGAATCTTCGTGACTTGTTGTTATAACAATAAAAATTATGATAAATCAAGCCTTGATTACAAGAAAGACTGCTCCTTCTTGTTACAATTTTACAAGGCTCGCCCTTCCAGCCTTATACCACAGCAGTGGAAACGTCTTTGGATTTTGTTGACTCCAACAACCCTTCATCTTGTGGGACGTAATGTCGCCTCTGTGTTGAGCTCCCGCGAGAAAAGGGTACCTATCGTGGCTCACGACCATCACATCATCCAATTATTGCATTTATTAAGATTCACCTCAGATCACAGAGTACATGCAAGATCAACCTTTTCCTCATAATCTTTTCCAGAATTAAAGAAGAAATAAAAATCGCTTCATATATTTTTTCACCTACTTTTCGTCAGAAATATGTTTTATGCGTAACCCGTTTGCGGTCAAGTCGAGGTATGAAAGCGTCTTCAAGATTGTTGTAGGATGTGGTAGCTGTGCCGTTGTATTACAATACTGATCCGATTTTATTCACGTGTAATCGCCTTCAACATCATCACCGGCATAGAAAAAAGTGTGGGACTCTGCGCCTGAGCTCCAATAAGGGTTAAAGTTTATGATGATGACCATGTAAAGGGGAAATTGACCGTAATTAGATCAAACCGATCCAACTTGGCGTCGGGATGATTTACCTGCTCCTCCCGTGTGCCAGTGCTAACTCACGTAATGTTTTAATGATTTACTGAAGTTTGAGGTGAGAAATTGAACCATTCTTGAATCTATTTAAAATTATAGATGAAGCATATATCTGTGTGTATGTAAATAACAGACTTGTTGAAAATATGTTACATTTAGTAATTTTTAGGATCTTTAATGTCTCCAAATTAAAACTTCCGAACCGGAGCTGTTTAATGACAATAAACTTTTACATTACATCACATTTGATCGCGCTAAAAGTGCGATACAATAAAATGTGTGCAGTTGTATATTTTGTAAAACTGAAATGGCTGCTACAACTCAAAGCAAATAAAAAATACATATGACGCAAATAAAAAATCAGCAATTTTTAAAATGCATTTTCCGTATTACATAACGAGGCTTTGATGTAAATAGGAAGAAGCTACGGGAAAAACTGTATCATATCGACCACCTGTTCCCCCTTTCTTTGAACACTTGTGTCGCGGCCTGCGTTCGCTTTTAAACTATAGTAAAATGTACGTACATATATATTTATAACGTGAGCATTTTAAAGAGCATGTATCCAATCGTCCCGTTTCTCCTCTGCCATATGTCATTACTTCAAACTCATATTCATCCCAATTTTATAGTGAGGCAACATCAATAAAGCCCTCATCATTTCATTTATCTCGTATTTTTTTTGAATGAATCTTTTTTTTTGGAGAAGGAGGAAGCAGATGCGGCGAAACGTACATATGTATATGGGGTACGTGCATCTGCAAAGAAAATAATAGTACGGAGTATAGGGCTCTTTTTACTTTCATTTGTGTCTAAGGTTCATGAATACACTTACTTCACGATTCCCTTTCTATGATGCTCAAGGCGTGTGACATGGCACGCGACTCGAGAATTATGCATGATGCGTGCATCTCATCTTCATATTAAATCATGAATGTGTGCACCTCTATGCCTTAATCTGGTGATATGAAAAGGTCATTCATAAATATGTAATTTTAGCCTTCATTTCATAGCGTGACTTACGATAATGGTATGCCGAAACAATCAAATAGCATATTTTTTATCAAAATAAATCGAAATCAAACTGCTAGATATGTACAAAAAGAACTTAAAATAGGAAAATTTATACTGTCAAAACTACAATTTAAAAGGCGAACACAGACAAGTCCATAATTATCTATTCTTCGCACATAGTCTAATAATCGTCGCATTACACGGGCTCTCATCAACAATTTGACTAGCTGCTGGATTACAAATGCAAAAATTGCATTCTTTCACTTTCAATTTCAATCCCGTCCGAGTCTCTTTCAACTGCTCTGAATTGAAGCTGACTGGCTTGACAGGAACATTGTTCTTGCATTGTTGTAATCCTATCTGAATCATTCACTCATAAAATTTAATACGAGGATGAGCATAAAATTGAAATGAAGTTTTCTTTTTTATTAACTTTCTTCTAGCCACGATACCCTTGATTGATATCTGATTCCTCTACAAAATTCTTCGTAAAACAATTCCAATGCGCATCGCATCTCATTTAATGAGCATCGGACTAGTTTTCAACCGACCATTTCCCCATTCCATTCGATCAAGTGGAGAGAATGGGAACGTGTGAAAGTGTAAAATGTCAAAGTTTCTCTCAAATGAAACTGAGCAAGCCTTTTAATTTTCTAATATCGATGCAAAGCACCCAGGAAAATCAGTCAAGTTGGTCATTTTACATCATTTTTGTTGTACATTACATTTCATCCCTTTTGATTCGAGTGTATTCTCTCGCTTTAATGATGATAATAGTAATGAGCACACTTTAGATTGCCGATGGCAGTGTCTGGCAAAAAAAAGAGAAACACAAGAAGCGATTAAATGACCGTGCTCATTCTTCAACGTGGGCATGGCACAGCGCAATGTTGATCTGAAAGAGGATGATGATACGATAGCATTCCAGTTTTTTTACAAAGATTAATGAAAATCTGAAAAGGGAATAAAGTTTCTGCTCACTCGGATTTGAAACGCATGCGCGATTCAATTCCATCTCTTGAAGGAATGAAGCTTTAACGATCAATATTTCCAGTTTTTTTTCTCCTGAAGCTTGCTCAATGAATGTCATGTTATTTCAGGATAAAATTCAGAAGCTCTACTTCTCATGTTTGAAAAGGGAGATTTTGAACTGGATTTTGTGGTTTATATAACAATACGACGACGACGCAGTCCAGCGTAATGGGAAGTTTGGGAGGGAAAATGTTCTCTAATAAAAATAAAAGTGGATAGATTTTTTTGGGAATGTGGTCAAATAAAAATCGGTATGGATTCTTTACGAGTTGAATATTATGTGAATCGCGTGTGATGTGCGTGTGGCTTATAGAGCAAAAGCATCATCATTATTATTATTATAGAAGAGAGGAGGAGGCTCGTAATAAATTTGGAGAAATCCAGAGTATTTTATTGCAACAAGTCTGGGTCTGTTGACGCGAACTCGATATTACTGTCAATGTAAATGAATACTGCTACTGGCGATAACTTTCTTGACTGCTGAGAAAAGGGCAGCTTTTGACTCTCGCTGGCAAATGGAAAGCTGAAAGACGTTTTCGTGAATCGGAGATGCCTCGTACTGGGAAACAATATTAATTTCGATTCCAATTTAAATTGCTTAGAAAAAGTAGAAGTCATTGCTTACATACATACATATATATGCTCTTGTAGTGTGTTGGGTCAAACCTTTTTCTCAGGATGACATGGCATGATCGTATAGAATTTTTTTACGGTTTTGGGAGAAAAATCCAACGAGAATGAGCAACATGAAACAGGAGGACTCTGGCAATTACTGTAAAATTGTCGGGAATCATGCTTGAAAGGAAAACAATATATTCAATAATTGGGACAAATTCTCAACTTTTCATGAAATTTGAATCGGATCCAAAGTTTAAGTAATAACTATGTATGTTAAGTCTTGCGTGACTCTGCTGGAGTTGTGACATAAGTTTTAATTATTTCAACATTTCTGGAAAAGAAGCACCAATGCATTTCTGGAGTATGTTTGGGGCAGTCAACTTATGTCCTGGAAAATTAAATGAGGAAGTATCAACTCCTGTGGAGTTGTTGAACTCACGGCTTTCAACAACTCTGTTACATGCAAAGGCTTACACGATGCCACCAGGTGCTAGTCGTGCTCCAGTGCATCTTCAATCTGGACACTTTTTCCGTATCTAAAAACTAAAAGTACACATACAAAAAATTAACCTAAAACCTGCAATTAAAATATAGCTTAATTTTCACTTTTATTGGAGCTATTTAATATTCAAATAAACAATCGACCCCCTTCCTCCTACAATTTGGAGATCAAATCAAAGCTACAAGATTTTTAAGGGTGAACAAAAAAGATTGTGAGCTGTACACTAAAGCTCATGTTTGTGTTTTCATCCATCTTAATGCTCCCTTACAAATTAAAGGGGAGTGACTGTATAGATTTTACTTTCTTGTAAAGGTTAAAAATGGCTTTTCGGATTTCCGAAACAAGCTCCCCATTTGGGTAGCATGCCCTTCAAATGCTCTACAAACGTTTCTTTTTCAAACTTGATGAATAAAAACTTTTGTTTTTACGTTTTGAAAGAAAAAATGGTAAATTATATTGTTTTAAAGATTTTCATCAGAAAAATATGATGACTTGATTTGTTTTATAGCTCACACGGGAGGATACTTTAAATTTTGTATCCCTTTGAATATACATGCACATCCACCTTTGCTTATGACTTGTACAGGTGATAACGCATTTTTATTTGAATGTTTCCCAATGTGTGTACAATTTAATTTTTATTTTTATCTGTAAAAGGCGGTCCCCAAATTAATAAAAAATAATTGTATCTCCAAATCTTCAGCCACTCTCGGTATAAAAATGAAAGTAGAAAAGGGGTCTTCAGATCTGTTTTCTTTTCACTTTTTTTTATCTTTTATTTTCTGAATTTTTTTTATTATTTCGACATTTTCTACTACTCATTCCTTTCACAAAAAATCTGTATTATTTATGCATTTTTTCCGGTTCCACCTAATCTCCCCCATATCAAAGTCCCCCTACCCAAAGTCCCCC
>JAHZMY010003509.1:0-21436 GCA_027743915.1 Seira sanloemensis | reverse complement strand
CCAGTCATTTTGTTTGTTTTGGTTTATGGTGTATCCTTATAGTCCGCGTATCCAAGGAATGTGTCTTTGTCTGTACATCCTTGGGTATGATATGGCTGACGGCTACATGCTCCTTCTCCATAGAAATCCGGTTTTGAAGGTGTAGTGATGTGAGGAGAAGGTGCACCTGTAGACTTATATCTTAACCATTGTGTCGCGAGTTCGAATCCAGGCTAGGGTAAAAGTATGCAATCCCCTTACGCCACGCTGGTCGCGCGAGTCCATCGCATGAGTCAGTGCCAGTAAGTTCACTTCGGTGGATACTGTTAAAGGGGTATATAAATTGCAGTGTAGGAAGCATGCTCATCCAATATGGAAGAGCATGTGCCGAAAACATCTGCTACAATTTTGCTTCAGTTTATTTTGGATCATTATTTCTTGGCTTTTGGTTTTTAATTCCGTTTTTGCTCCTTTTCAGGCGGAACAACGCCTCACCGAGGAACACAAAAGGGTTGAACTGTATTTGCATGACAGCACTTTGCAGCGTCTGATGAAAACCTGCGAAACGGTATGTCAAATGTCAAGGAATTAAGATGAGTTAATTTTAACTTCTATGTGTTAATCAGACCGATTGATGACGCCTTTGCTTATACAGGTGCTGATCTACAAGCAACTGGACACTCTTCATAATGAGTTTAAAAGCCTCCTCCATGCTGAGAAGAAGGATGACCTTGGTCGAATGTACATGTTGGTAGCCCGACTCGATGATGCGCTTGGTGAAATGCGAGATCATTTAGAAAGTCATATATGCACCCAGGGATTAGCAGCTTTGGAAGAGCTCGGTGAAGGTGGTGGCAATGTAAGATGATAATTTTATGATGGGAGAAAGCAACGTTTATCAAGTCATTAAAAATAACATTCTTGCATTGGATTGTTTTAGGAGCCTAAGAATTACGTAACAACTATTCTTGATGTTCACAAAAAGTACAACAAGCTTGTACTTACGGCGTTCAAGAACGACTCTGGCTTCGTGGCCGCTCTCGACAAAGCTTGTGGAAAATTCATCAACAACAATGCCGTTACCAAGTATGGAGAACTATATTTTCCTAAGATGCAACTTTAGTAATTGTGTAGGACATGAGTCATTAGTAAATGGTTTCTTGAATGATTATAGAGCCGCCCAGTCAACACAAAAATCGCCCGAACTTTTAGCCCGTTACTGTGATTTACTGCTGAAGAAATCAAACAAGAATCCAGAGGATCAGGAGCTCGAAGATACGTTGAACCAAGTGGTGAGCACTAAGTTTTGTTCTCAAATTCACAAAGCTCATTTTAGCTACTTTCCCAGCCCTTTTTGTGTATTGTCAACTGAGCTCAACATCATTTTTTATCAATTTTGTTATAGATGATCGTCTTTAAATACCTGGAGGACAAGGACGTGTTCCAAAAGTTCTATAGTAAGATGTTAGCCAATCGACTTGTATCTCATATGTCCGCAAGTGATGAAGCAGAGTCATCAATGATCGGCAAACTGAAGCATGCCTGTGGTTTTGAGTACACGTCGAAACTTCAGCGAATGTACCAGGTAATTAATTACAAAATTACAAAGCACCTGCTATAATTGGATAAAGTTTGGCATTTAAGCCTCCATTTTTGTGATTCTTTGACTGATTTTTGGATTAATTATTTCACTTTATAGGATATCGGATTGTCAAAAGATTTGAATGACGAGTTTAAGAATTACTTGAGGGAAAAACAGGACACTCTTCCTTTGGACTTCCAAATTCAAGTACTTTCCTCAGGATCCTGGCCATTTACACAATGCGTCGAGTTTGCATTGCCATCCGAGGTACGAATTTGAATAATAATCAACTCTTTGCTTCAGCTATTTTCAAGTTGATGTTTTAAAATGTACTTAATATGTATTTACTGTCTTTGATTCACAGTTGGAGCACAGTGTGAATAAATTCAATGAATTTTACAACACCAAGCACAGTGGCAGAAAGCTGAGCTGGTTGTACAATCGTTCAAAGGGTGACATTGTGACGAATTGTTTCAAAAACCGATACATCTTCCAGGCGTCCACCTTTCAAATGGCAGTCTTGTTAATGTTTAATTCAAACGACTCTTACCGCATCGGTGAACTGGCGGAAGCCACAAAACTCAAAATGGATATACTTGTTCAGGTATGGCTATTTTAGTTGTAATTTAAAGTAATTCTTGGCATTTCTTTTGTATATGCTGAAGTTTTTTGTATGCTTTTTCCGCTGCAGGTGCTACAAATTCTTTTCAAGGCAAGACTTTTGGTTCCTCCAAATGGCGAGAACGAAGATGATCTCACTGCAGACACAATCGTCACATTTTTCAAAGAAAATTAATATTTGGCCACTCTAAAAGAAGCTTTTCTATGCAAGTTAAATAATTTCATGTTCTTGTTTATAATTTTATCCAGAAATGCATAGATATTCTCATCGAAAAGGATTACCTGGAACGTACAGAGGGGCAAAAGGATACCTACTCCTATTTGGCCTAAATATCTATATGTATTGTTTTTACATTTCACGTCGACGAGTCAAATCCAATGTCACAGGAGTAAATACTAAAGTAGATTGTACTTGTCAAGTTTAGGTCGATGTTTCAGGATTGTAAAAAGCTATGTATTTTTTAAAAACAACTCAAGGATGGGGTGCCTTTATTTGGCCGACATCTTACCAAGCTATTAATCCAAAATGTCTAATATTCGCTCTTGTGTAATGTTTCAAGTCGTTCTCCATAAAGATGTCATGTTATGAAATCTCAAATGTAGTACCCGCAGTCCACACCCTCAGAAAAGTTTCAAATTCGAGTGAATGTCGTATTTTTTAAGTTGAATGTTGAATGAAAATGAAAATCTTTTTGTGCTTAGATGCCCAGTACGAAGTTTATAAAGGCAACGTAACAAAACAATCCCTGTAATGTAATACTTGTAAATATCAAATAGCTTTTAACATCACGTTAACTATATTAAAGTGAGTTGTAATTATTTCAACACTTTTATTTCATCACATGATTGGCTACTTTTTTCTCCGTTAAAGTTCATTTTTAACTCATCATGTCGTAAAATTAAAAAGTTGTAGACACAGTTCTCTTTAATTTGTAAATTGTCAATGTGAAGATAAATAAATGACTGATTTTCTATAAATAAATAACTCTCTGAAACAGCAGCCCTTTTGCCTTCATTATGCATATCCTAATCCAATGCATTCGCTAATAATAATGCAACAATCAAATCAATCAAATAGGTGGTGCGAACCTTACACTTTTATTCGTTTTGTATGAAATATACATAAATTATCTTACCTACATTTCTTACTTCGGTAAAAACCATAAACACATTAATATTTATATTCCCTAATAGAAACTTCATCCGTGGAAAAGTTAAGAACTTCTCATCCGAAAAATCCACCCTCTTATTTAATAGTACGATCTTTCCGAGCAAGTAATATTCTAGATTTTGTAAAGTTAGTTTCCTCATAATTTATACATAATCAAAGATCAACTTTCAGAAGGTCTTACCAATTTTAGAAATATTTTCTCAACTCAAGTTTCAGACTGGCTTTCACTAACCTTTTGACTCCTCAAAGTTCTTATGAGTTGCGCTTGCTTCTCAACAGTCGCTTGGAAAGTCATTTTTTGGTTCTCTAGTTGATGAATCCTTTGTTTCAGTTCATCCATCGAGCACCTGTCCTCGTTATGCTGATGCTACAAGAAAGACATCAATTCTAAAATTTCGTCAACCCTACTTTATTTTAACTGGAGTAAAAGAAAATTTTCAATAATCATTACCTTCAAACTTAATTGAGTGGACTGGTGCTGAGATTTTAGCCGTCTATTTTCCTCAGTACAACGGTCCAGTCTTGTCTGCAGAGATTGGATCAAGCACGACTTTTGCTTAATTTCCTTTTTCAGTCCGTCCATTTCCTATCAAATAAATCATGATTGAATGTGGCTGGAGAGCCCTTTAATTTTTGCATGCGCAGTAATAGTTTTATTGTTCAACCTTTTTCAGGGATGCAAACGCTTGTACTTTCAAGTTCAAATTAATTTTCGTATTTTCCACCGACTTTGAAAATTTGTCTGTGGTTGCTTGCAAAGTTTGAATGGTTTTTAGCAGTCTCCTCCGATCCTCCTCAATCGCCTTAATTTTCGCCTCGAGCATCGTATTCTCCTGAATCTTCTGCCGGTACTGAAGATGCATGTCTGTAAGTCTTTGTTCGTAGTTGACTAGCTTCGACTGGACGCATTTGAGTACAGACTCGGTTGCCTTTTGCAGACGGACTTGGTGCTTCTCCTCGATGCCTTCCAACGGCTTTGCCGTTTCAACTCGCCGGAGTGAAGCTTCCGTATGGGCCATCGCGGTCGATGAGTCCAAGGCAAGCGCAGGGTTGGCAGTCACTGGTCTTTTCAAATTCGAACCCATCGAGAAGCTGTCATTGCTTTGTGGGAAGGGAGGTTGGCAGTTGTTGTCGTTGGAATCAGTACATGTCCTTTGAAAGTTGCAACAATTTTTTTAAAAAAAGATTTGTACTATAGATGCTAAAGGCTAGTAGAAAAAAATTGCGATTGTGTTTCTGACCTTGTATAATTTAAGTAACTCCGGCTGCTGTACGGTCTTAACATTCTCCTTGTTTTCAGGTAGGCAAACGTGGGATCATTTTGATCATCCTCATTTTCGGGATGGGAAATCTCTTTAATTGGCACATTTGATGGACAATCGCCCTGGCCAATTTCTACATGATGGGCTCGTGGACTCTGTATTTAGAGATTGAATACAAGAGATTTGTACAATTTTTCTAAATGTCGCTTTGAAAGCCTACAGTTGACCTACCTCATTAAATCGATACTTTTCAATCTTTTGAAAAATCTCACTCGTTTTCCTCTCCAAGTCATCGTTAATCTTTTTGAGAGCCTGTTCTTTCTCCAAGTATCTGGTTTTGAGGTCGTCATCCTCGTCAAATAAACTTTCCTCGCTGTTTTCATGGACAAAAGAGTATCTTCTAAAACGCCCGTGGATCTGTTCCGAACTCGACACCGAGGACAACGGCCGACTCAAGTTCATAGTTATGGTTGGGACTAGTTAGTACTTTGTCGGGACGCGAAAGTTATGAGAAACTATAATAAGCCTTTGAAAAATGTGACCCGTTTTTTCACCAGCGATCTTACCTCTGTTTCTGATACTTGGGAACTCTCGACTTTAAAATTATTTCCCATTTAAAAATTGATCAAACAAATGAGTTGAGACAAGTTAATCATCAGGAGAAAATATGAGTCATTTTCTACAGGTACCATTGGAGATTTTGTTTATTTACCCTTGTATGAATGCATGATATCGATAAAACCATTGTACGGGGCAAAGTGGGACACGTAATTTGAAGGGTGAAAGTACTAGACACGGTTGGGAGGGGTGAGAGAATGAACAGTAAATAAAAATGCTTAAGGAACAGAAATGGTTGCACTTGCACATTTGGCCATAGAATGCGCAAAGGGAATTTTAATTCAAGCTTTCTTTCCCATGCAAACATTAGAAATTGTCATTGTCACATACACGCCCCGATTTTATGTTGACCAAAAAAGACACGAAAGTCTAATAATAATTTAAGCAATCATTTTCTTAACTTTCAACATGCTTGTATGAATGTGTATGCACATGCTCTTTCGGTCTTAAATTTTTATCGAATTTTAATCCGATATCTAATATTAGAGTTATCACATCCGGCTTTCGATTTCATTTTTTGTACTCTGTGAGTATATCAGGATGGAGACAGTATAAATTTGATTCAATCAGTATATGAAATTAAGTTTTCATTTTATTAATTTTATACGTATTTGTAAATACGAACACAGAAAATCCCATTTCCCACTGCTTGAAAATATCGCGTCCTCGTGACCCAAATACAATCTTCAAAAAGGAAATTCAAATAGCTCATAGCCTCGTGCCCTGAACACTGAAGTCCAAAATACCAGAGATACCTGCAACGCTCATAATTTTCACCGACAATGTCATGATTCTCACAAGAAAAACTTGAAGCCCAACGACCAAAGCTTTAAAAAGTGAGTATTGAAATATAAACAGTTCCATTAATTAGCACCTGCGTCACCTTTATTTTCACTGTTTTACGATTCGACGAAGCAGAATCGGGCCCATCATGCACTATGCACACACACCTCATCTCAATAGTATAAAAAATATCTTGGCTTTGTAAGATGAAAATGGCAAGTGAATATATGTGGGTAGTTTCACCAGTATCAATGTGACTAATAAAAGGCCAAACTACTTAAGATTTTCATTGGCATTCAAAAACCTGTGCTCAGCATCAATCAGACAGTTCAAGAGCCTTCTCAACTTGTCACAATCTCCTTTAAAATGTTCTGCTACGGCTAATCACTATTACTTGATATATTTCACAAGATTTTCTTTCATGAGAAAAAATGAAGTTCCTTAAAGTTTTTACATTAATATTTGGCTTACATTTTAAAGTATCGTGGGCTGTGACTAGTAAATTAGATCCGAATGTCGGATCAAACTGGCACGTTCCCCCGAACCCAAGTGCGTCGGTGAGGTCGGATCCGGGGAATTTATATTACACATACAATGCCGTTAATAGTCAGCCTGTGTCGTCATTCGCGCCGACCTCCTCCTTGACCCCGCAGGGCTCTCATTATCTCCCAACCCAGTATGATGGGAGTCAAAAGCCCTACACAAATTCCGAATATTCACCGGAAGGAATCCCCGCGCAGGGATTTACATACGAGGGTCAAGTAAAGCCCGAGGAGAATGCCGAACACCGGCAGGAAATTGAGAGACAGGAAGATGACGGACCTGGTTTCGGTGGAGGTATTGGAAACGCTGCTGCAGGTATCGCGTCAGCAGTCGGACTTGGCGGTTTGGGAATAGCTGGGAGCATAATTGTTCTCGCAATCGGTGGTCCACTAATTGCTCTCGCGGTCCTATTTCCGGTGGCTATTCTAATAGTGGCAATTCTAGGGTTCCCAGTGTTAAAGTTAACACTGCCACCGTCCGACCCGAATCTTGCCCGTTCTTTCAAATCTGGCATGAGAGATGTCGCAAGTAGGGCGATGGAAGCAGTTCAGAGTGAAGAGTGTGTTGAGAGACTCTCGTGCATGTTGGCGAGGAGGGCGAAGCGGTTGCCCTATGAAGATTGGATTTTGGAGTAAGAATTCCGATTAAAAGCATTTTTTTGCTAAAATCTTTTATTGTTGAAGTTTAATTGTTGCACTTTTTAATGATTTTTTGTGTGATTAGAAAAATGAGCGCAAGTAATAGGCCGTGGACCACTCGTATTTCCAAGTCGGTGAAGGTTGGAAGGAGCGGGGAGAACTGCGACAGCTACAAGTGCTCTCCAGCATCAAAAGTTTCGGAGCTTTACCAGACCTTCCTGATGCGCAGCAGACAGTAAATTGGACATTTATTGACACCTGTAGTGACAATTACCATTGACGTTTTGAAAAAAAGACGCTGACTATCAAGTACGACAAAGAATTCCAAGATTTATAACGCTGACTTTGCTTTTGTTGATGGGGAAGTGGACATCTACTTACAAGCAAGATTAATGCAAGATTTTTTTAATACTCAAAGCTTAGGATAAGGCTTAGGCTTCTGTAAGTTTAAGTACTTGAATAATTTATTTATGTCTGTCTACGGACTCAAAACAAACAACTTTTTTGTGAATACGTACTTTTGACTTTATTTTCTTTGACTTTACGTGAATTACATTTGAAATCGACTTTTCTCGTCTGCTTGCATTGCACTGTACTTACCGATCAGAAAACACTTGTTATGAGACCGGGAAGACTTAAAGGACTAACTTTGAGATATGTGACAATTAACTTTACATTCTGAAGGACAATTTAGAATCTAGAATTTGTTTTTGAACCAACTGGACCTTAACATGTTACTATTTGTTTGTACAATGTAATTACATGACATGAAGAGAAAGAATTTTTTGTTAAACTTTATATTTTAAATTGTTTTATAATATTTTATATGCATGTAAATGTTTTTTGACAACTGCGAAAGATAAATAATGCTGGTTCACTATAATTTTTGTGACTATATTAAGAATTGATTTTTTATGAAGTCCATTTCCAATATACTTTCTTCCTATGTCATAGTCATACCGCATTTCATACAACTCAATATATTTTTCAGTGTATGTACATATACATACTGTACGTTCATTTTAAAAGTCTGAGATGAGTAGGTCGACTTTTCTTTGCACATTTAATTAGCACCTACAGCTCAACTTTGCACGATCAACCGTTATTGTCCGCAAGATCTGATCCTAGTGACCTTAATCACTTGCCTATCAGTGTTTTAAAAAGTGAGGAAGCTTGATTCTCTCATTCTTCAACCATTATTAAAACGAGACCTTCTCATTTTCCCAATTTGCATTTTCTCTTTTTAAATAGATTTAAAGACCACCTTTTGACGTTTCTTTTAAAGCCTGTCAGTTTTGTTTTTACATACTCTTTGTGAGCACATAAAAAAAGCTGATTGTTCTAAAGATGAAGATCCCCTTGCATGTTGTCCCACCAGCATTGTATTTTATTGCTTTCGCAATCTTGTTAAATCATATATCGATAGCAGATTCTAAGGGTGTCCGGGTTCACACAGCAAAACGGATAATTCGGAATGTCTCTCATCCTTTGCCTAAAGTCATGTACAAGAAAAACCCAAAAAGTCAAACATTCCCGAGAAGACCTCTTCACGGGATGCCATCAGATATCATGAAAAGTTCAGTGACAAAGAGAAGGATCGAAATAAAAGAAAAGCAGGAGAGCACCCACCCTTCTCAACAAACTGATCCAATACAGTCGACATTCGATGTGGGGATTGAGAGATTGTTCAAGTTTATAAGTGAAATGTTTTCGGAAGGATTTCCAGAAAATGGTATAAAAGTTTTTTTTTTACAAAATATGTACATTTAAATCCAAACTTTCCTTATTTTTCTGCCGTAGAAAACCCTTTGGACAATCTCAACATTAAAGCTCCAGCGTTTCTCCCTTCAAACTTCCCCTTTCTCAAGACTTTTGATTTCACCAACCTAATCAAGCTCCTCAATGCCCCGGATGACTCAGATCTCGAAGAGTTGGTCACCGACACAGTCTCCCAACTTGTGGGAATCGTTGGACTGAATGATTTGAGAGAATGGATGGGCATAACTTTAACCTACGTCCTCCTGGGACCAAGTCTGATTCCACTCTTTTTACTTCCCGTTGCTCTCTTCGGGATGCTTGGACTTCTTGTCCCGTTGTTCCTGTTTAATCCACCTTCGAAACTGAATATGGATGCGCTGGGCCATGATCCAGTCGCAAGAAAAGGGGTTGGTAAGAGGCGATCTCTATTTCCATTTAGCTTTCCACACGCCAGTGAAATTCCTCAATTCGCTGGATTATCTGGAAAGGCAAGTGTGAACACATCGACAGCAGCAGCAGCAGCACCCACACCACCAGTATCACCTCCAGGTTTGGACAGTTGTGTGGAAAGATTCATTTGTCAAATGACCAGGTTTTACCGAGACAATCCAGTCTCGCAATGGCTTGCCCGGTATAATGCATTCAAATAAGTTTTGTGATTTAAAAGTAACGTCTACATGTTTCAAATATAGGTAATCAACTAACTCTGTGCATAACCTATATTTTTGCAGACGTTTCAACTCGACGAAAGTCGAATGGGCGAGATTCTTGCAGGAGTTTCGAGATAATGATGATGATGGCAATAGTTCGAAACTGCTCCTGTATAGTAAAGAGGACTGTAAGAAGTACAGCTGCCCCATGCTCCCATTTACCACGTAAACTTTTAATGGAAGAAAATTATTACTCAATTTCCAATGCAATTTATTGTAATGAATGACAAGGATTTATTTAGTTTTATACATTACAATGCAATAAATGAATAGGAAACCTTTGGTGGGCCTGCCCAGTCATGACAAACGACACAGTTATAAAAATATCAATTCAATTTTCTCTTTCCCTATAAATACCATTTTCCCTCTTTCACAAGATTTTTCTCTCACGAGCCTAATATTTTACAAAAAAATTACCAAAATTTGAGCAATCAAATATTGCAACGTCTCCTCCTCCGATGTTGGGACCCACCAAAAAATGAGGTCCTTTTTATTCATAATTTTTCCTCATAAATAAAAGGCGTGTCCTGATTCCACTCATTATTCCACACCATCGATTTTTCATTGCACCACATATATCACAAATTCTTGGGTCGGGCAAGGAATGAAGTGAGGATTTCGTCATGATTTAGACTGGTGGTATCAGAGATAAGCTCAAACTCATCTCCAAAATTTTTTTCAATAAAGTGACAAAACGCAAACCACAAAAAGTTTTATATGATGGGTTTGGGGCGGTTTCAATTGAGCTTCATGACATAAATTTTGTGTGCAAATTGTACAATTATGGGAAAAGTTTTGTGTGGAAAGAGGCATTCTGATAAGTTTGATTTTAATGTTGGTATAGTTTTTGATTATGATGATCGAGGCTTTCCTCCCTGCTTCATAATCGTAATAACCTGTTCATATAGAATCGAAAATTCATCCCACCTCCGTCTATACTCACATATAGATCATAATCACGGGCAATAAAGATCTCACAGAAAAAGGGTAAAAATTAAGTACTACACTTTTTTTCAAAAATAGGATTATCTAAAGAGTACTAGCATCAAAAATTAAGGCGGAATATATTGTGATTAAATGCATTAAT
Source organism: Seira sanloemensis (assembly GCA_027743915.1). Lineage (NCBI taxonomy): Eukaryota > Metazoa > Arthropoda > Collembola > Entomobryomorpha > Entomobryidae > Seira > Seira sanloemensis. The sequence continues at coordinate 10,684 of JAHZMY010003509.1, read as the reverse complement.
GGTAATGGATTCAGCCGTTTTACTAAAAATTATTTCTGCTATAATTTTACTAAAGCACAAATACTCCATGCTATAATGTGAATGTATGTGTACTATGTCTGTACGTGCCCAAAAACTAACGGTTTTCATTCTCTCAAGAATTGTACATACAACTCGTTTTCATAATCATAATCTAATTTCCATATAATTTCCGCAATCTCCAACAACCATGAAATCGATTAAGCTAACTGATCCAATATTACTCCTTTAGAAAAATTTATTCCCAGCTTTACAAAACATTTTTTTTCTTTCGGGATTTGAGAAAGCATGCAAGATATTATACGCAATTGTCATAAACATCATCATCATCGTCACCATCCATATTAATATTCGTCCGTGATGTCATGTGCCATGTCGTTTTCCGCAAGAGTTACAAAGTTTTTTTTATCAACTGTCTCATGCATATCAAGTCCACTCTGCCTTCATAAACAGAAGCAATCATCATCCCAGAAAAAGTGTTTCTGGATGAAAAGCGTCATGTTGAATTTGCATGGCTGACTTTCACATACAAAGTGATATCATCACCTCCACCCTTTGGAAAAGTATCATTTCCAAAAAAAAAGATCGAGGACACGCTGGATTTTCTCTGCGTATTAGGGAGTGCCACTTCAAGTGAGACAAAATTTTCACCCTGTCAATCAAAATCATTAAGTTAAGTGTCAAGATACGTGAAATGGGAATGGGAAAGGTACTGTGTCAGAGGGATTTATTCGTAATAAATACATAAAAATTGAGACCTTTCCTCAGACGTTAAACTATTTGTCGTCTCCAACGACTTTGGCTGTGTTCTTTGTATAACGATAGTTTAAGGAATTAGAAGATCGCAAGCCAGGAGAGGAGACAGGATATCATATCCGGTCTAAGATAGGACTATTTGGAGACGGATTTGTACCGCGACTTAAATTACTGCTGAATTGCGATTAAACCTAAAAACCTTGAGATACAGATATCTTCATCTACTAAATATATAATATGCAAGGCAAACATGAACATTCATTGATAGCCTATTACCTTCTATCACACAGATATTGCATATCAAAATTATACGTATTAACTTAAGTACCAACTCTGCGGCTACATTAATTAGCTTAAATGACATCATCCACTTAATAATAATTCTGCTCCGCAGTTTAACTAATGTATGCAAAATAGTTTGAATCTCTAGCTTTTTATGCTAGAGATATTACTCCGTTCTGTCTGTTTGGAGCGGTCAACAGGAAAAGGGAAGATGAGACAAGTGAGTGACACAACGCGAGCACTGACTGTATTGTTGGCAGAATGGAAACTTTGTTAAACTTATTTGAATTACAAAGGGCGAATAATATTTCTCCCAAATGGAAATGTCGTGTAACGAATATGGTTTTCCGATTCGTCTCATCATCACAATAAAGAGCATACGCATTCTCATTCCTCATATTCTCGCACCACACCACTTTGATGATGCTCTCTCACTCTCATCTCCATTAAAAGAGACTGTCTGCAATTTTATCATTATTATGCTGCTTTAAAAGTCAAAACAAATTTGGGAGCTGCGAGTTTATCCTTCAAGTCTTATATTAAGCTAATGGCATATATTTTGGAGGAAGCCTTGATTGTTTTGCTTTCACCGAGAAATTATTTAAATTTCAATTAAACGATCGTCTAGCTAGACGGTATCTTTTATTCATCTCATAATTTCTGAGGTAAATATGCGGTTCGAGTTGGAATGGAAGTACGATTTTGAATAGAAGCAAGCGGGCTTTGCAACATAAGCTCTTTTAAGCCTTAATTTCTGATCAAGGTCCAATTAAAATTTTGAACTAATTATCTACATCCAAGTATTTAAAAGCTTTTCAGATTGTTATACAACAACAAAAAACCTTCAAATTCAAAAGCGTATTTTCTGGCTTCCTTCAAATACCGCGAACGAACCGTGTTCACTGGCATTCGCGCTATTCCGCTAATCATTCACCCAACTGGCCACTACCACATCCACAAATTAAACCGGGCTGTATCTCATTTGTTGGTGAAGAGTCTCTGACACAAAGCAATTTATCAGATCGGTTAGACGACTCCATCCCTCCATCTCCACACATACTTTCAGACTCTTATACACTTCCACAGCTCCACAGAGTTTTTATGATTCAGTGCGTGAAAGTGTGGAGCGGAACAGTCTTTTTCTTTTCGACTTCAAAGCACAACGTTTTTGATATTGATAGATACTCATTCGTTCAGGTTGGCTAAGCTTGAATCTTGGATCGTTAGGGAGAAAATGAGGGAATGCACTGTGAAAGAAGATAAAGTATACATTGACTAATAGATCTGATTGTGTCTTAATTTCCACTTATGACATGATGCTAAAAATCCTGACATCTTAATGTCTTCGTCTAGCTGGCATTTATGAGAATAGGTAAATGTAGAATAGAGAAAATCCATTATCACGTGATGATACAAAAAGAAAAAAAAAGAGAACATTATACTTTGTACCAATTAAGAATCGCATTTGCTAAATTCTGCTCTTGTCGATTGATCCATTATTGCTACAATTTATAAAAGATTCGTTTACCTTTTCTTCGTCCTCTTTCACAGTCTCAAATGGAGCAGGGAAGGATATATATATGTATACCTAGACCCAAAATTGCTCTTTCATTCCCCTCATTTTTCCCGTTATTACACCAACCAACACCCATCTCCGTGGAAAGGAGAGAGAGAGAGGCGAGAAAGGACTGATCTCTGGGAAAAGTGAGAACAGGAAAAGGAAAAGATGGAAAGGAGGATATGGGGCAAGAATGACATGGATGCTTGAAACTCATCCAAAATGAGATTCCTGTGGTTTTCCTTCGCCTTTTTCTGCTCGCTGATTACTATCTCATCGATATGTGTATGTGCTACTATTGAGTCCACTTTTATTGCCACCACGCCACACAGGCGTCTTTTTTTCTGCGGATTTTCTCGGGTGACAATAAGGAAATAGCTAATTTATATGTTTTACGAGCACGTCGAAAAGAGAGAGAAATTTTTTGTGAAGCGAATGTTGTGCTCGCGTGTCTATTTAATCGTCCGTGAAACTGTCATCTCAACTCATCAGCCCTTGTCTTTCTCCACTAATTCATGGGCTTGTAAGTGCCATTTTACGCCAAACTGAAGGAGCAAATCGCAGGCAAACCAGAGCAATAATAATTAGCTAGCGTATTAGTTATATCGTAACGTTTTGTGTCATGCGGGAGAGAAAAAGAGAGCGTTAAAAGTCAGCTCTTTTTTTGCGGTTGAGTACACGCCCATGTTTAGCAAACTCTGTGTTTCCTATCGTTGTTCGTGTGGAGCTCGAGAGGATTTTATTTTTGGCTCTTGAGAGCAAGATTTAAGATCTCTGGAGAGGATGTTCCCATCCATTAAGGAGCATCTTGTGGCTAAAAGCTGAGCTCTTATCGTTATTAAAACTGAGCCAATTTATGACAAAAACCATGTTCCTTACAGTAATTTCCCGAGTCCTGATCGTATGGTAAAATTTAAGTAAAAGGTTAAAAATTATCGGAACCGTTATTGTATGCTTCGAAGGACAAAACGGGGCATAGCGAAACAAAAATGTATAGGAATTTGTGATTAAAAAACTTTTCATGAAGCTGTGGTGTTACATAAATGTAGGTTTTAAAAAATTCCAAAATGGTTGTGATAATTTCAAGTATAATTTTTTTACATCGATATTATTCATAACCGGGTCAAAAGACCAGAGAACTTTTGATTCAAGTTGTTCTGCTTTTTGATACCGAAAAGACGATTATGGAAAAAAGAGTCAGAAATAAAGGATCTCTATCTACCCTACCATTACCACTGCATGGATTTTCCAACGACTACGCGGTTAATTGGTCAATATCATTAATCATCCGTCACAATATATTTTGCCATCGGAGTTTTCTTTTGTAACACGAAACATTGGAAGTAGGCATGTATAAAGCACTTTAGGAAGCCTATGCTTTTGACCAGGAATGAGGATCAATTTCTGCCCTTTCAGTTCACCATTAAAGTAATTATCTCGGTGAGTGTTCAAGATATGCTACACTGGACAAATTAATAAATTGTCTAAAATCTTGGGGCTCAGGCTTTGTGAGCGGCTAAATTATAATGTACTAATTGGCCGTTTTAACTTGGAGTTTGTTCATATGGATAATTGTAACACCAAGTCTGGAGAAGACAGCAAGAGTATTTAACATAAGAGGATTATTAGTTATTGCCTATGTAAATATCTTTCCATTATATATTCTTATAAAGTTTCATTCTGTTAAGTGAAATAGTCACAGCTTGTGCTACAAATTTGCAAGGCCAACTTTTTGCTGGATTTTCTCATCCAATTAAACTTTGGTTTAGCCAAAAACCTAATCAAGTAAGTGCATGTCTATATGTACATTGTACATAAGACATTTTAAACTTAAAGTCTAAATCTAAGGCATAAATACAGTTCGGCACTTTACAAAAGTCCTTCATAATTATCCTCAATCTCAATTGTTTCTTTCATCTGGATTGACCTATATTTTAAAAGCGCTAACAAGGCAATCATCACACAGCATTACGCAACATGTGTGCATATAATATGGCAGCAAAAAATTGATAATAACAAGAACAAAGTCTCATTGTTCTCCGCATTTGTGTGTACTTAAATGACTAATTATGTCATCAAGGATGGAAGTTACAATTTACCTTAATGAAAGGTGTAAGTGGTGTGATGCTGCGAACATAAATCAACGGCATTTATTGTAAAAGTAAATGTAATACATACTTACATATGCAATCCGGCCGATGCTAAAGTGAAGAGGAAAACTTCAAAGACAATCCTTGTTCATTGTTTTCTCAGCTCTCATTTTCCTCTTACAAAAAGTTCACAGCTTGTTATAAAAAAGTAAAGTAGCAAAAGAGTCTTTGAATCCAGGCTTAAGTATGAGTATTATTTACGGCAAGTGTGCATGCAGTTAGCAGCTTAGACCAGACCTTTTACCAATAACTTGACCTATCCATGTAATCATCATTACGAGATGATAAAAACCCGCTCTAACCGCTCATGTAATTATGAATGAAAAAATTAATAAGTCAAAAAAAATCCATCGCGGAAAGCGCTCGTTATCGGTGCGAGCAAAAGGCAAAGAGAACCCTTTCATTTTCCCTCGAAACCCTTTCCAGTTCGGTACCTACAAAAGGCAGCAAACAACAACAGCTCCCTCTCATTTAACAAACAAGCTCCAATCACCGGTTGAGTTTTTTTGGAGTCTTTCAACTTTCAACACCAAATTGTATCGGATGCCAGAAGTTAGTAAAGCAGAGTACCGGTATTTACAAGACTCCTTTGATTATGCCAGCGGAAACCTCTCTGAAATATGTACCTGAGTTTTCAAGTGAGAAATCCGAATTCCTCTGAAGCTTTCGCGTGGAAGAATATAAAAAGAGTAAAGTGGAATGTTTCAAATGAGATTACATATTTACACCGATTTATTACGTCACACATTTATGTACTTAATGATAACTTTTAGTGTTATGTATAAAAACATTTGGTACAATTTTCTGAAACGAGCCTCATCATCAATGAGATTGAGGAGACTGGAGGAAGCATTCAGAATCTTTTCTAGATGATTAAGATGATGCCTTGAAATGCACGCTTGGTTTCATACTTTGAATACATGAGCTACGAATATAAAATAGGCGCAAAAGCATAAAAGCATGGTGTAATTTACACCAGTGAATATTCAGTTTTAGCTGATATGATGCGAGATGCAATATGTTAGGTATCTATTAGTCAATTCTCTGGAAGCTGAAGCGATGTGCCATCAAATTAAGATGAAGTCAAAAACATCTGTTGAATCATTAAATGATGAGTCATCTGCTATATATTACGATTGGTTGACCAAAGCTTTTAAATGGTCCTTGAAATTAACGTCTGTCAACCCGATGCCGATGAGACTGTTTCGGGAGGACTCTTTTTTTGGCTGGTGGCGGTGAAAGGCAATCAAAAATGGGAAACCTTGTGCGGGGACATGACCAGCAACATACAAATTATATTTAGATTTGGATGGGAAAGTGACAGCGGCCCGTTTTACGTAATCAGAACATTTAAATAAATAGACTTTGAAATATGTAACAAAACGAGACATTACACCAATTAATATCAGAGATTTTTACCACGAAATTCTCATTCAATTTTTATTGAAATATTCTGTGCCAAGTTATAATAAAAGTAAATCAAGAATATATGCCTGTTTCGCTATATTTATCAAAATACAATTACCTATATTGTTATAAGAAAATGTAGATGTAAAATAGCAATCTCACTTTGCCCCGAGGTGAGGTTTTTCAATGCTGCTAACCAAAAGTGACGAAAAATGTAGTATACATAAAATGTCTAGCTTTCTAGTAAAGTATTTTGATTACTTGTACCAGCCTCAACCAGCTAACTAGGAACAAGCAGTTGTTATACCCAATTTAGTAAAAAAAAAGAGCAATCTACTACTTTTCAGCGTTACGCAGAAGAGAGCAAATGATACGTGAAATCGGGAATGGACGAAGATGAAACTCTATTCACAAGTGTTCCGTTTCATCCCCGTCAAATCCTCTTACGTGGACTAGATAATACACATCTTGAAGTGAAGAGTTCTAGCAAGTGTCGTTTGGCTGGAAAATCATTTTTCGTATCAATTTTCTCTGGATGCCTCGCATAAACAAATTTATTTCTTATAAAAAATGGAAGCTGCTTATTAGCATTCTCTTTACACGTATTTATATCTCAACGTAAATGTAAAAATTATGTTAAAAATTCATATATAATTTTTAAAAGCTATTCTGATTCTGGTCCTATATTCATGGTCCCCTTCCTCTTCCCTCATACAGTTCCTCCTCATTTAGATCCTAATAGTCCGAAAAATGCGAGTGTAGGTTACATTATTATATATGCCTCTACAGAAAGAGGCCTTAACAATTCAAATTGAACATAAAGCCTTTTTACTCTACTTGAGACTGAGACAATCTAATTCCCGGCCATCTGAAGTAAATCTTTGAATATTAAGTAGGGTACATTAAGAACCGAGTCCTCGATAATGATCCTTATTAATGTGTCCTAGCATAATGTACTGTCATTAAAAAATGTCCTGCCTACACACTGTCTGAGAAAGCAATTTTATCACGCAATTTGTAATAGTCAATTGAAGGCTGAACATGTAAAAACGACATGTCGCATAAAATATTTCAGTTTTTTCCATACACATATATACATACATACCAATACGTAATTATATCCGAAATTCTAGGTAGCATGATTATATTGATGAGTGAGTACTGGGAGACAAAATGAATAGGGTTCTCTTCATGTTGGAGAATAGGTTCAGAATAGGTTATAGTTTTGAAAAACTCTTAATAAACAATATAGGCCACATAGCACACACAGTTTGTGCGATACCCCACTTAACATTTTTGTCAACATCATCATTTCTAAAATTTCCGACGACGTCGTCACCACATCATCATCGTCTGCTACTTCATCCGCATCATTTTAACTGTGAGTAGTTTAGCATCTGCATGATGATGGCACAGTGCATGGTAAATTCCGAGATAGTTTCTTTTTTTTTCCAAAGGGAAAAAATGGTCTGTAAACGAGGAGAATTGTTAGCGAAATCATTGTGTACATAATAATGCGTAATCGTTATGAGGGTACAGTCAGCCGCATTTATTCCGTTGTTGCATAGGGTTTATTGGATGTTGAGGGGCATTTTTGTGGCACATAATTCAGCAAATTAATTGCCGTGTCGGACTAAAAGATCGCACAATCATTATGAACTCTTAGCGGAGTGTCTGTTTTTGTCGGAATCTCATATTTCTTCTCCTTTCTGTGAACCCATCCCCAACACCGAAAAAAGGGCGACTTTTCTCTGATGAAAGCGTGATGCCGAAATAAAATGCTTGTAATATTGTTACAGTCAGTCATGTATACATCAATTCACATGTTCATGAGTATAATGTGTACGTAGTATGTACATATTATGTACATATATGTATGTAAGCACACACAGGCAACTTTGTGGATTCTTCTCTTCTCTGGACGTATTGACTTTTGAACAGAATCCGTCATTCACAAAAAAAATCTCCTTTTTTCAAGAACAGGACCATTTCTCGCATTTGTAAATCCATATTACCCGAGAGCACTTAACGAGCTAACAAAAAAAAAACCTTTGAGAATGAATAAGCTTAAGCAGACAACAAATCTCGGCTTTATTCTAGACATTTTTTACGCTTCGACCTGTATTCCTCGCTGAGAGTTTTCTCGGCTTACTTTTTTCATTCATGATTTTGGAGTACACGGTTTTGCTCATTTCCCGACAAGTGCACAGAAATGGGGTGCCTTGATCTTTAGGGGATCTAAATTTCTATTGGCTTTATATGTATATGCCAACATGAGAGGGCAATGCAAGTCAGCTTTATTTTTGACTAATTAATGAATGCCGCCGAATATTGAATCATTTCCATATGCCATAGACTTCCTCAATGTTACTACAGTTCTTCCATTTGACCTAATGCATGGTAATAACACATTGGACTTCCCTCGTACAAATAATTAGTGCAAAAATTATTTCTAGTTTTCTAAAAGCCAGTAAAGGCGAATTCTTGTTACCGTGGATTAGCAAGTCTGCAAATCTACCGTGACAAAAATTCGCCTTTATAAGCTTTGTTCAATGTTACTACAGTTATATCTTCTATTGACCATGCATAGTCAATAGAAGATATAACTGTAGTAACATTGGCTTTGATGTGACTCTAAGTAGCAAACTAAGTTTTATGTTTCATTTTCAGTAACGAGGGATGATTTTTTTGAAAGCCTCGTCGAGCCCTAGCTTTCACCATTCATCGACCATTTATCTTTTACCAGTACGAGTTGGGCGCTGGGCTAGATGCTAGTCAGAGGACGCAAAGCATTCATACAATAATTTTGGAACTAATCACGAATTACTTTTTACAAACGACGGTGTTGTAATCGCAACAATGTTTAAGCCACTTGGATATTTTGGAAGATTTTTAGATAAATGTAAAAAAAATGAACTCACTCCATAATTTAAATCTAACGAATAGGAATGCTTACTCATTTGAATATGTATTTTTATAGCCGTTACTGTTAACGTGCGTCCCAAGATATTGGAAAGAGCCGCGATTTCTTTCATTACCATCACAGGCATTTTAATATACCTCTTCGGAGTCTTCAGCATCCTCCCTATAGTGTTTGACGGACGTTCTCCAGTCTGGGTGTGGTCCTGGAGATTACTTGCAACTTGGATTTTGGGTGCCTTCTATTCAAACATATATCTGATTCGCAAGCGAATGTCTTCAATTCGAAATCGAATGCTTCTTCAGCCCAAGGTGGCGCCAATGCCACAACCACCACCAAAAGAAGATGCAAGTGCTTCGCCTTCGCCGGACTTGGATGTGCAGATGAGGAAAGGGACGACGCATCTCATCGAGCACTCATCCACACCGACTCCTCAGTTCGAAAACACTACGAACTGGCATGTTTGCGCTGTCTGCGAAATGTTCGTGCCCCCTCGAACATGGCACTGTTACTCTTGCAGGACCTGCATCTTACGTCGAGACCACCATTGCATATTCACTGGCTGCTGCATTGGAGAAGAAAACCAGAGCAACTTTCTTGGACTTTTGTTCTACATGGGAATCGGCACCAGTTTGGCGAGCATCTTTTGCGTTATTTACGCCCTGTACTTTGAGAATATAACATTCGTGTGGTACGTGTTTCGCACGTTTTGTCTGCTGTACACATTGGTGGTGGATTTTGACATCCGCTGGATCTTGGCGTTTTTATGTACCTTTGGACAAAGTGCAGTCTGGGCCGTGTTTTGGTATTATATCTATGCAGCCATGAAAAAGCAAACTTCTGCTGACGCCCATCTTAAGGTTATCAGAACATCTCCGGATGAGAAACCTGTGAGCTTTGAAAACATGTGCCAATTTTTGGGACCAAACCCGCTTCTCAGAATCGTTTGGCCTTTTCATCCTCCCTTAAAAATAGACTATGGAGCTCCAACTCCTAATCCTGACTTTGAGCGTAAATATTTGTAAATTATACATGTTTCATATGTCATTATTGACTCAAGTAAATACAATCAGTCTTTTTTAATTTTATAGCTGTTACTTACGTTTTTAAGAGTGAGTAAGAAGCAAGATATTACCTCATTTAAACTTGGGAGATAAAAAGTGAATGTAGAAAAGTATTGGAATTAATGATTTAATGATAAAGCTTTGTAATTCAGCTATAACATACAATCTAAATTACATTTTAACCAAACAGACCAATTCAGCAGTTCTTCAATGGGAAATCAAAACCTTCCAGTGGGAGTGGGAATGTTCCCTTGAATTCCATGTTCCAGCCAACTCCACAAATGCCAATCAAGTCAAGTCAGTACGTATTCCCGTACCTGGAATCAATTGTCACAGAATAAACATATGTGTATTGAAAGTATTGATTAAATTCTAAAAAAGTATTTTTAACACTTTATTCTACACGTTTAGTGCCTTAAGCATATGGCATAGGCCATACGAAATCGGACCAGTGCCAAATAGCCCCAAAACCCACTTTGAACGCGATTTGCGACTAAATTAATGAAACATTTAATTAAGCCAATAATTT
>JAHZMY010003508.1:0-26151 GCA_027743915.1 Seira sanloemensis | reverse complement strand
ATGTGTCACTTTAAAAGTCTTGCCAACTTTTAAAGTTAGCGCTGGAAGGTTTCGGGATTGTGTTGCTTTAAAATGGGTCCGGTAAGATGCTCTTTGCAAACCAATCTTGAAACATTCCTAGCGCAATGGCAGAAGCCAGAATCTTTGAATTCAGGTTGACTAAGGTTATTACTTGCCCCAAACCTAATTTGAGGCAAGTAATAACAAGTACTTTCTCCTCCTCAACATTTTTTGCAACAGACAAACTAATATTATACTTGTGTTTTCAGTTTTCTGACCACCCTAAACCACCAACAATGAAGAAGGTCGATCTAGAAAAGTTGAAAGCGGCAAAGCTGGAAGCAGAACAGAACTATCTTTTAGGGGTGGCGAATCAAGCCACCACCGACATTCGAAAATTAAGGGAGGAACGTGATCGGGACCTAGAACAAGCTAGAAGAGATGCAAAGGAGAAAGCCTACGCGGAAGCCTCGGCCAACTACAAAGGAGAGATTGAGAAATTTAAGGAACAGGCAAGGAGAGCAGAATCGTACCTGTACAGACAGGGAGTATGCGGTAGTCGGGTCCAGGACCAGAACCGGGAACTGAAGAGGCGGTTGGAGGAGAAGGAATCAGAAATTCGGGCGCTAAAGAGGACAGTCAACCAGCTAACGGCTCCCCACTTCGATCAGAAAGACATTGATCTTGACTTCACCGTAGTACGCCGATTAGATTTTGAGTCCTTGCCAAAGAAATCGTAAGTTTACTACCTGCTTAAAAAATTTAATAAATGGCCACCATTATATTCATGAAACACAAAACATCAAAGTTATTAAAAACATTTACCTATTTTTTCTTAATTTCTATCTTACTTAGAAAATATCTGAGGTAAAATAGGGTTTTCGTAACATGTCTTCACTTTCTTTCGTTTTCAGGCCTGACAACAAGCGCGGAGGTGTACAAGCTTCTTTTGAGGCAACGACGGTGGCTGACGTTGACAATGATGGGCTCTAGTAAGTCAACATATTAGCAATGATGTTCTCGTTGGACATTGCAAACACTCGTAATAAAGTATTTCATGTGACTGTCTTCAGAATGACTGACTGAATTCTTTTTCCGTTTTCTGACAGTGTTCCTGAAGCTGGCGCAAAGGCTTTGACGCCACAGATCATGGCGTCCCAAAATGCTGATGTACTGGACTTAAAGATTACCGCTACCGCCAACTTCAGAACAGTGTAAGTGTCTGATTTTGGATGTACTCTTATTTTGCCACGATTTTTTAGTTTAAGTGTTGACAAGTACGTAATGTGCACGATTTTTTGTCTTTATGTCTGCAGGAAAGCGTTTGGTGGCCAAATTGAGTCGGCGCATTCTCCCCCAGTCCCGGCAATTGCGGCTTTGGAGCCAGAGAAACCACCAAGGTAAGCATATATATATGTTGCTGAAAACAGTTTCGTCTACTAAAACCCAAATGGTGACAGTTTAAGGAAAATAGAGTAATGGTTTTGTGGTACTTGATTTTTTTATTTCAGAATGACTCCCGACCAGTCTGCATCCACCTTTTCTTGGCTTCAGGACGAAAAACTGAGTCTTAAAGATGCATTGGATTTTGTTCGAGATTATGGGGGGAAGGGTCGAATTTTTAGAGCCGAAGATTATTGTCCAGGGGATTGCCGAACAATCCAGGCTGAGAAAATGTCGAAGAAGGCCAAGACATCTGCACTAAAGCGCCACCAGCGACTCAAGGATCTTCCGGTGAAGGAGAGAATGCTGTACTGCCCAGAGGTTCACTGTTCCAAGCTTTTGACATCGTTGATTCATCCCGAAGAGTTTCGTAATGCCTATTTCGTTGCTAAAAAGAACAAAGAAGAGAAGGATTTTAAGTGAAATTTAACAACCCCATGCTTAAATATATAAATGCCTAAAATTTTGTTATTCTTATTGAAATATTGTTATTGTAAATATCTTAAAAATATTATCTATATAAAACCTATGATTAGGTGTTCGAAAAATCATAGGTAAATGTTTTATCGTTAAAGTTTGACGCAGATTAAATAACAGCCCACAAAATGTCATTCTTTTTATCTTTTCAGGATTATTACATATTTAATGAAATGACGTTGTAAAATTTGGACATTTTGTAAAATAAAAAACTATTTTTGTTTATGAACATAAACCAGATACTGTGGTTAGCATATTAATGTACAACATTCGAAAGGCTAGTTAAATACAAGATCCATTTCCATCTTCAGCCGCATGTGGTAAAAACATAATTCTTGACGAAAAAACAACAGGACTGGCGTAAAACATAGACTCACTCTCTCGAACTTTTTGTTTACTACTAAAGTATCTATTTACCTTCTGTGCATGCTATGCATAACTTTTTCACACATATCATCTATGATTGGCTGCTTTTCTAATTTCCTTTTTACATCTTATCCTATTGATACATACATCAACATGCATAATAGATAGCATATGGTACCAATGTCATATGTTTCATATAATTTTTCTTTTTTTTTAGTTATGGAACAGCAAAACATCAGCTTTACAACAATTAGTAGCACTGTTAGTGGTGGTGCAGTCGGAACCCTGGTAAACTTTTTGTAGCCTGCATGAAGCACATTGGGAACTTGGTGGTAATGTGGTGGGTGTTGTCATGCTCGGTGGGAGCGTGGTGGTGGTTTGGTCGTTGTTTTGAAGCACGGTGGGAGTTAGATGGTGGAATGGTCAATGGTTTGATGGATGAGGGACTTTGGTAGCGGTGGCAGTGGTGTTTGTGTTAGAACCCTTCTTTATCCTTTATGAAAATTTTTAAAAGTCGTCGTCGGTACTTTGAAGCATGGCGGGAATTTAATGGTGGTATAGGCAGTGTTTTAAAGCATGATGAGTGCTTAAGGGTGGTATGGTCGATGATTATATTATATGGTAGAAGATGTTTAGTGGCGTTTTTGGTGTTTTGAAACCAGGTGGGAGTTTGGTCGGGGTGTAGGTGTTTTAAAGCTCGGTAGGCGTGTGATGGTGGTGACGGCGGTGGTTTAAAGCACGATTCGGATTTGGTGATGGTGTGGGCGGTGCTTTAAAACACGGTGTAAGTTTAATGGTGGTATGGTTGATGGTTTACAAGCGAGGAACAGGGAAAATTTACAAGCGCCTGAACTGCAAAAGGAACACGTTTATGCAAACTTTATAAACGTCTAGTTTATAGAATACGCCTTCTGCAAATTTATGAAAACTCCGATTTCAAAAACGAAACATTTAAAGCTTAATTTATGTATATCTGAATTGGAAAATACTCCCTGTAAAGCGGTAAATTCTAAAAAAGCACAGACAAAAACGCTCTAGAATAACATTTGAGAGTTTAAATGCTATTGATGCCAACTCTTGTCCATTGTGAAGTAACGTATTAACAACATAGTGTTATTCGATTTACAGGATAATTGCTTCCGAGTGTAACATCCTTTACAAATGGTGCTTCATTGTTGTCCACCGCAATAAATACTGTACGGTTAACGCCAAAATTGCACAATCTCAAATATATAATCCCATTAGAATGCTAGACACGGCCGGAACCAGAACATGACGTCATCCTTTATCTGTTCTTTCCTGAATTGACAGTGCAGCATTTAAACTGAAAATTGAATAAAGATGAAAACACAACTTGTATAAACATGCAGTTTGTATAAATAACTGGTAATGTTTAGATAGATTTGGAATATACAGGAATGGAGACAGCAATGGACAATAGTTATGATTATATTTTATAAATATTAGTACGATGAAAGTATTTAAAGTTATCGGCATGACCATGATAAATATTTTTGCAAAATGAGTATATGTGTAGAGGCGAATAGATTTCAAAATCGATGCAGAAATGAACTTTACAAATACCAACGGAATGTGAAATGAAAGCAGCACAAACAATATTTTGGTGTTACATATATATCCTACTTTATTTCATAGACTAATGCGGCCCCAGCACAAAACGTATTGGTTTACAAAATTTTCATTTTGGCGCAAATGAACACATACAAAGTCTTACATAACCATAATTTATAATTTGGAACAACTAAACTATTACGTGTTATAAAAAAATAAAAGCATGGAGAGTAACAAACGTTTTCTTTTGTATTCTACAACTTTTCAATTGCTGAAAGACTGATCACCTAAAATTTGCTTGATTTTGGTAAAAATTCCGTTTGCCGACTGCAAGAATTCTAACGTGGACTTATTCACACACTGTTTAATTAACGAGTTCATTTTTGTTATCAAAAGTATAGCACATGAATTTGGCAAATTCGTACCTTCATAAATTACGTGGTCGTAATGAGAAACGCTTACCACCTTAACATCTTTTAAATGCGACAAAAGCTCAGGAACCAATCGTGCTTCCAACTCGAAATTTGCGGTATCGTAGTGCGTAATGTTTTTATCTCTTATAACTAAAAGGCTTATGTGCCCGTATGATTTAACTGGAATGAAAACCAAATGCGCAATTCCAACGAGTTCACGAAGCAATTTGTAGAAATTTTTCGGATGTTTTGTCGTCACGTCGATGGAATCTGAGTCCGCGCTTAAGTAGAACACGCCCGGTTCGGTGCAAATAAATAGTTTCTTTTCCCACGTAAGCACTCGTATTTCGTCCGTGCTCTTGTAAAATCCCATCGTAGATAGAACCGCACCAATTTCGGAATCCGCCAGTCCGGCAAAGTCTTCATTTTCCTCACGAGGCGGCATCGTTTCTCCTATTGCGGATCTTCTTGTTTCTGCAACCTGGCGGACGTACAAAATTTACAAAACTTATGAAACATTAAAGGCAAATTGATAAAGAATATTTTGCTCAACTATTGCCATTTAACAAGTTATGCGTTGTACCTGTTGGTTTATCTCAACTTCAGCCCTTGTTGGGTAATTTTGTCAGTCCTGCTCCGACTTGCATAAATACGATAATATTGTGTTTGCTTTAAATTATTGCTGTTGGTCTGGATTTTGGTCCAAAAATTCTTGAATTATTGTATTGTAGAGGTGAAAAACTAATGTGGCAAACTTTGCCGGACAACCTTACGATATTTTAGAAGATTTGATCAGTCGCAGATACAACCGTTGGCAACCAAGATACTATGCGGATCATTTTTTTGTAAATGCGGATCGAATGTTATACGTTGATCAGCAAAGTTAATACGGTTGTATTCAATTCACAGGCATTGTATGGATAATATAAAAGTTCTATGATTTACTAATTTTGTGCGTTTTTGCACACACATGTATGTTTCACGGAGATGGCTCAATAATGAAAAAATTTGAGAATAAATAGGCTTTACATATTTGCGATTTCAGATCAAAATTTGTCCTGGACTACCATATAAAATAGCAAACGAGTTGGTTTATATGGGTTGTTGTCGCAGAACCTGTCTCCTTTGTTTTTAAGACTATGTATCTGTAGCTTAATTGGGAATTAGCAAAACACTAGATTGCTAGCTCGGCTATAACTCGATTCAAATATTTTTCGGCCGACGAGTTTTTGAATTCTTTTTGTGTTAGGCTAGATTAGTTCAAGTTTACTTGAAGATTAATTTTGCCTATAAATATCAGACTATACTTGAAACATTACCCGGCAAGCATTATAATCAAAAGACGTTGGATTCGTTTAGAAAACTAAAAAATATAAAAAAAACTCTTTATGGAATTACCTTTTGCTGTTAAGTACCTTTTATGTTAAAGGTAAGACTTGACTGAAACTCAAGACACGCGAAGGAGTTTTGAGGGATAAAGTCTTCTCTAGACATAATGTATATTTCTTAAAAAAGTATGGGATGACTGTATTTCCATTTTATATGCATTTATTATTTAATTGAACACTTTCCAAGGCATATATTGTTGATAAATGAAATGGCTGTAAAACCCTAAGTTGCCAAATGTTGTGTTTTTAGTAAAGTGATGAGGTGAATGGTAAAGAAAGTTCGTGTATAAGAAAATGGACTATGCTCGTGCCATCTAATAGCCGATAATGTCTCTTACGCACAGGCACACGTCGCCACAGCTCTTCTGGAAACAGTAATATGATGCCAGTGCACAGCTGCATTGTGCCAAGAAACACAACGAAAATCCTTTGCAATATCATTTATTAAAACGCATCAAGTCATCTTTTTCAACAAGTTATTTTTGAAAAAGTTTCAAAATTTAATCTATCTACACAAAATCTGTTCTAAGTGGCTTCTCGTCAGAAACTGTTTAGTTAAAGTATTGCAAAGGTAGCATCGACAATTTTTTCAATCAACTAATTAATAAATTTCTTTTCAAATAACATGTTCGGAAAACAGGAAAACAAAACAAAACTCAAATAATGTTTTTAACATGTACTTTTCAAAATGAAAATAAAAACACTTACAAGCTTGGTCGAAAAATAAAATTGACATTTTTACAAAAAAGTTTTAATTTGGGATCAAGTTTGGTTTACATTTGACGCTTCACAATCAAAGCAAAAAAACATTACATACTCAAACAAGTTATACTAAAATTAACATGATAATGGTATACGTAAATTTGTTCATATAAAGCTAAACAAGCATTTAAGGCTAAAAATTCAAATATTTGTTGGGTTTGAAAGAAAGTCCATTTCCAGTCGCCTAAAAATACTATACATGCACTCTCTGTCTTTTTGTTCATGCTCTAATAGAATTTTTTTGACATTTTTTGGTTTAGAAGAAAACATGGCTCTGTATACTAATTCGTATATTGATTCCATGATCTGCTGGCGTTCTTCGGTTAGCCTGCTGTAACGGTGTTCACATTGTGCCTTGATTGGCAAAACAATAATTAAAACGTTTTGCGCAAACGGATACAACAGGGAGCAAGCGTTGGTTTCATATAAGTTGCGTTCAATTGTGTCGGCCAGATATGACTTAAATTCAATATAACTGTCAACCGCAAATATTTCCCTAACACTTTGCATTATTCTAACTACTGTGGTGCAACCAACGTTGTCAGGTGTTTCCGTTAACACGTTAACAAACTCCATCGAATTTTTCAATAAATTTGTTTTTCCTTGCAGAAGTTTGGGAACCTCCCATACTGAGTTTGGCCCACCGAAATTACCAAAAACTGCCCAACTCGACTTTTTTAACAGCAACTCCCACAAAATATTGGCAATTGTACCATATTCCATATAAACGCTGAAGGAATCTTCGGGCGTCTGTCCGTTTTGAGTGGTACGAGTAACGTTGTAATCTCTAAATAACGGCCGGTTTATCAAACTTGTCGACCCTTCTGTTGATTCATTATAACGGGCTCGTTCATTAGCATCTCTGCGATGACGGATGTTCTGACGACGCAGTAAAAGATTCCTTTCCGTTGCACCGTGTCCTGTCACCGGATTCTCCGTTTCTGCAACCTTTATAACACTATTGAATAATGCCGTCGCATTACAAGCATCAAGCTCACCAAAGACGACGTTTGTCATATTGGGACATAACACATGAACACCCGACAAGCACAACTTGTAGTTTGCAATTTTAACTACATTTTCCGCAAATCCTAGCCCTGGAAATACATCTGGTTGTATGCGATGTCGAAATGTTGACGGCAGAAGCTTTAGGGCTTTTATAATATCTCTGCTAAATCGCGACCAGCCGTTGTGAACCTGCGTCGTTCCGTATAGCGACCAGCACATCAACGCCTCGCAGTACTGGGCAATCTGTAAATCAGCTGCACACAAAAACGAATAATCAGGATGAGTTTAAATATACAGACAGACAATTGTATCCATAAATTCATATTTGTGGTAGTGTATAGAACGTTTGCATCCTAATTTACTTTATCTGGACAATTAATGTTTCTCATTTAACTAGCACACAGAACATCCTCAAATGGCGTCATGTAAGACAACATACGGACTAACATGTCACACGGCCTTTATTAGTAATTACTAGAAGCAATTTGTTTTGTCTAATCAAAAAGGTTTGAACTTCTGTTAAGTGGTTAGTGCTTTTTTGTCATCAAGCTTAACTGGTGCGAAATATGAATCAAAAATATGCCAGCAAGAAAGTTACTACATTTTAGTACTTACTCCAGGTTGCAGCAAACTGAAGGTTGTGGGTTTTTGATTTTAAACTAGTTTCAATTATTTCACGCAACGTCGACAGAATGGGCAATGTTGATTCCTCCTGTTTTCTCCAAAAGTCGCTAAACTTCATTTTTTGCAAACAGTTTACGAGATTGGTGCCATATCCGTCGCAAAAAAACTCCTTACATTTTTCCAATACATCATTTTCAGGATTACAAATGGTAACAATGGTTTCAATCCGTGCCTTGACAAGTTTCTTTTTTTTCAAATCCTCCAGGTATGTCTCAACGGTTGTTAGATTTTTTAAATAGGCTTCCAGACGTTTTAATTCTCCATTTCCAAGCAACAAATTTCTTATTGTGGGCTGGGAAAACGGAGATGTCTTAACCCGATGAATTTCTTTAAATAGGTTTGAGTACGCCTTTATTTCTTTTGCTTTAGGGACGCCATAATCTTCCATTGTACTTGCGCGTAAGTATCTGTGTCCGCTTTCGACTACATTTGCAGTGCTGGGCTCGTCATAAACTGGAAATGCCGTTGATGATTGTCCGCAATGGGAAACGTTTCCACTAAATATCCATTTAAAGTTTCCAAATCCGTTTCCGGAAAACCCAGGAAAGTAGTCGTACTTGGGAGCACCAAAATGTCTAGCTAGTTTTACACGGTCCCAAATTAGGCAGTTCCCTGGACACACAAAATCATGAGCATAGTGAACAGCTACTTCATCCATATAGGTTATCTCCAGCGCACTGACCACCCGTATTATATCACTGTAAGGAGCACTTTGTCCGGTGCGACTTAATAAGAGATTTGCGCGCAGACCCAGAATTTCCGATTCTGACAAATGGCGTAACACTTCAAGGGCCTTTTGGGAAAAGTGGTACCCAAATTCTGCTATGTCGGTCGCAAAAACGGTCGCCAGATGGTTGGATCCGCAGTTGAGGCAATGACTTGCATCCGTAATTTTTTCATATGTACCACAGCAACGACTTTTCCAGTGTGCACGTGTATCTGAGCAAATCATTTTGTCGATAGCGTAATCAACAGCATTTACAATGCACTTTCGAATCAATTTATAATCTACTGTTTGCTTAGTCATACGGTTGTCCTGTTCACTAAATTTCTCAGAGTTCCAGTATATAACAAAAGCAAGCTCAAAATTGTGCATGCTTTTAAATGTGTATTTTACGCCATGCTTCAAAAGTAACATTTTTATTCCACGCGCGTCAATTGGCGTAAGGGGTTTCAAAGTTATATTGTTGTACAAATTTAGATTTGCGCCTCTACCAAGACACTCCCAGTTTGATGCAACCGCGACAAATCCGTCAACCAAAAGGGAAGCGGTGGCGCCACTTGCCTCCATCATTTTCGTGTCTTATATCTGCAAATAGCAAGCGTTATTCGAAATAATCTCGTACTGCTTGGAACTACTTAAAAAATAGCTACAGGTGTGTCGTAAAAGTTGGTCAATAAAAAATTCAATCCAGCCTTCTTCGGAGAATGACGCAAGTATTCCTTCCTTACAAAGAGCTTTGACAGTCTCACCGAGAGCAAATCGATGCTTGCACAAAGAGTGAAAAATGACGACACCAGAACATCTGTTTTGCTCAGAAAGTGAGAAGCTTATCGGGTTGTCAATAAATGCACTTCTGCAAAACTCACGTAGATACGGTACCACTACCGCACAAAAGCGTGCTTTGAAGTCCCGCTGGGATGCGCACACGGTTAGCTGTAACAAGAATTAGTTTAAAAAGCTTATTAAAACAAATTTGGGTATTTTGTTTAAATGTATGTGAAAACGACGCTTGCCTCGCAGTTCGCAATGACTTGCTGAAAAAACTGTTCCTCTGATAGTAACCCAATGTTGAGGACGTTCCTGTCGCAGTATTGCAAAACAAAGCGCCACTCGTTTTCGGTTAAGGCTCGTTTAAAATTTGCAGAATATCCCCTGTTTTTTAAGAGATGAGGATAAAAAAGCCAAGTGTGCCGGTCAGGGGCTAAAATCGTTTTTGTGGTAAACAAGGTGTTTACTGCTTGAATAAAATCATGGCGCTTTGCAAACATCTGCAATGGTAACATTTACGTGCATTAAATATTGCAGTCTATTAGATACAGCAATTTAGAGTGGAAATACATACCAATGGCAGAGGCTCCTTTGATTTTTGCGCCGATTTCTTCGAGTTCAAGAGGGTAGAATTTGTCAGTAAGTCTTGGCGACGACCAACGATACGTTTTAAGGTTTCCTAAAATAATCGTCAGATATTTTCCGTATTTAAACTAAATAAACTGTAAATTCAAAAAATAGAGTACATACCTGATCTTGTTTTATGTTTGAAGCAATGGAGCGTATATCTGCTGCACAATCCTTGCGTGCTTTGCTTTTCCAGGACTCTGGAAGTTTTTCAAAAATTATTGGCCACTGCTCATGTAGTTGTTTTCTTGTTAGGTCACGATTTAAAAGTTTTCCGAGCTGGCCTAAAACCCTGGCGTCTGTAAGACCTGGAACGGAAAGGTGTACAACAAGTTTCAAAAGTTCCTTGTCGAGACGAGGTTTTCCAGCTCCAGATCCTACTGCTTGATTCAAATCCTTATTGGGTGGCAAAATGCTTTGTGTTGTTGTTTTCAAACTGATATTCTCTGATGGGGCAGCTATGACGCAATTTGTCGTTTGAACTTGAGGTACACGGGGCTGCTGCTGACGAGGTGTATGACTGTGAGCGCCGCTACTGCTAGCTGTATTGCTTGTTTGCTTTTTGTTCAGTCCGCCGAAGGCGAAACCTAGCCGGGTCTCTCTTTTCTTGATTTTTTTCTGCTCGTTCCTATATTTTTGTCGTAATTGCTTCGGTGTATGACGGTTGAGCTAACAAAAACAAATATTTGTTTGTAAACGGGCAAAAAATGTCACGTAAGTTAATAATTATGTCTTTGGCTTTACGTTGACTGTGCATTACATGGCACTTTTAGATGAGCGCTTTTTTGCCCATTTTGTGAATGACACCTTGTGCCTGAATATGAAAAGATAAGGTTAAGAGATACGCTTACAACTTTTAAATAGTTTGAAAAGGTGAAAAAGATCCTGATTACTAGCCGTACAAATAAAACTGTTTAGATGAAGAAAGTGCAAAACTTGTTTAACAACAAAGAAACTTTGAAAATGGTTGCGCGCATATAAAAGATTTATAACATAAACCTACTTAATAGTCAGTTTCCATAATTTGAGTAAAGAAATGTTTCCGAAACGGTTTACTGTAGTGTGTGACTGTGTTATTGTAATAAAATTGCGTATTTTTAATTTTTGTAAGTATTTGTGTTATGTGAACCGACCCGCGTAAGTTGTTGTATTTCTTCCCACTTCAGTGAGGGAACGTGTCCTCTGCATTCATCAGTGAAACGACGAACACCGTCCAGAAGTTGTTTCACTTCCTCCTGTGTAAATTTTGTTGGTGGCATCAAGAAACTTTGCTTGAAACGGCAATTCGAGCCTAAATCTGCTTTACTTAACACATTATTAGTTCTGAAGTTTTTGTAGCAGTTACTGATTTCCAAACTGAATGGACGGACTGCTTGGAGTAATTGATCTTGAGCTATGCACACATGTTCCTGACAAATGTGGTAAACTTTATGTAGGCTACACATTCTCCACAGACACCATAAGTTGGGAACATTGCATCAGAAAATTAGAATCGATTAGTATTTGACAGCTCGTTTTGAGTATTATAGGATGCTTTCCAATTATTGTAATTTTACTTTAATATCCTTGTTTTAATGGACTATAACAAAACTCGGATGCACAGTTTGCTTCAACTCTATTACAAAGTAGATTTTTTGTTTAAGAGGGCCAGCAAATAGTTGTTGGAAACCAGCAAAAATGTAACATTAAAGCCTTTTCTAGTAGGTGTTTGTCAAGTGACTAGTACTCTATCTCACGAGTTTTATTCAGTCCTGCCAGTTTCCCTCATCCAAAACGCAGGTACACAGCTGATGTTCTTATGTAGTGGTAAAGTCTGTGTTTACAAGCAAGCGTTATACAATTTGACTATGCATTATCATTATGTAAAACTGCATCCACTTAGACCGTTCACCATTATTCCAGTTTATTATTTGATTCCATTTAAATAAATAAAACCAGTAGAATTTAGGGTTGAAATTTGAAAAAGCGGAAATTGAATTCGGGTAGCGAATCTGTGAAAAAGAAAAGCAAGCGTTTAAAATTATATAAATCTAGTTCAACAAGGTTTAGTAATTAAACATCAATACTCACTTATTGAATGTTTTTAACCAAAACGGGTATTGTTTGCAAGCAATACCTGCTGATAATACCAAAAAATTAAAAAAAACAAGGAAATCTAATTAGCTTTACTAAACAAATTAGCCAACACAGTAAAAAAATGGGTTACACATGATACCATGAATCACAAAAATTGCATTATAATTAAATTACATTAACCAAGGTTTTTTGACTTTAATGGTTGCCAGGAAATGTTTGAAGTAAGGTTAGTCGTTAAAATATAAGGTGGAAAGAGAATGGGGCAAGCGTGGGTGAAAATTTATTTGCCAAGGAGACGCTTTCTAAAGGAAACAAATGGGGAAGCGTGGCATTACAACATTTGTGTGTTTGTTTTGTGTTTTGTGCGCATTCGTTTTTTTTGGCTTATGTCAATTTGTGCATGTAATAATACGCGACTGGTAATACATTCCTATTAAGAAACGAGAAGTTTGCATTTTAATAATAGGAATAAGTTAACGACTTTGTTAATCCAGAATGTTCCCATATGTTTGTTTTTCCAGTTACGAGAGAATTTATATCTACGTTTTCCCCATTCCCTTTCCATTCTAGACTGTGACGAGCAAAGTGATAGTCTCGTATCCATAGGCAAAATATTCTTCAAGTAAACTTGACTTTATACAATTCTATCAATTTTCGCTAGATGTTAAAGAAACCACTTTTTCAAAGATATGTATTTGAACTACAAAATGTTGATTTAGTCACGAGTTGGTTTCGGTTTAGGACCACACGTCATACCATATCAAGAGGGAAAAATTGAAATCGCAAAGGCTTATTATAACCTGCGTTTGCCGATGATTCAGCAACTGGTTATGTAAGCGAGAAATGGATGAGTAAGTCAGTCTTGGTTGAGAATGGCTTGTCGCGTTTGTTAAAAAAATTTAGGTTTAAAGTAGTACACCGAGGTGTTCCTGGGACAATTACCTTTTTTAAATAGCAGTGATGCAAGTATTAAAACTTAGCGCAGGTGATCTGTTTATATGCTACCTAAATATGTGCTAGTAGCCAAAACCAATATTATGCGGCTTGCCAAACGAAGAGCAACACATCTTGAAAACTTGTTTACAGATGATAGGACAACACTGGTTTATAAAATATTTGTTTGTAAGGGCTAGCAAATATGAATGAATATTAAAGAAAATGGCTCTGGTTCTAGAATAAAGCGCGCGTGACAAAATGTTATGATGTTTTTTTACTTGGAGACAGGTATTTTATTTAAAAATTTTTAGTTCAAATTTAGTTCATATCTTGTACAAAACAAATAATTTTAGCAAAACTCATTTTTAAATATGTAAATTGCACTACGAACATTAAGTACTAAAAATTGTTCATCTTTCATGTCGCCTTAATTCTGTAATGGTTAGAATAATTTATTATTTACAAAACGTAATTGATATGAATCTAAATCATTGCTTAACAATTCATAGAGTTAAATATAATGTTGGTTCGATGATCTCCTTGGACACGGAAAGCAATTCAAACACCAATTCCAAAAATAAATCTAACGTCGACAAAAATATATGATACAATAATAAATTATACCCGGCGTGACTAAACTCCGATTCCTAATATTTACGTTACGTCGAAGCTAGTAAAGCTAATTTCTATAAAAATCTATATTACAATACAAAACTTTTGTAAATTGAAAAAAAATAAAGTTTTCACTGGGTAATCTGCCTAATCTAAATCATTTGCTTAAGCTGTAATAGTGACTTTGTGTCTCATAAAAGAATTGAGTTAAGATTTTCATTTCTACATGTTACATATTTCGATAAATAAACAGGTCAATGGGCAACCGCAGCAGCATTTGAAGGACCGACGTACAACAAAAAAAACCAGCCACCACGACTTTAGCACATACTAAGTTCTGCAATAGAGACAATGTACGCAAAATTTTTGAAAACCTAAACAAAAGTTTACCAATTTAACTACTGTTATACTTAAAAAATGTTAGATTACTTTACCATCTAATGGTTGCGGATTAGCAATTGTGGCCGTTGCAGTACGTTTCTCGATTTCCTCCATTTCATCAATTTGGCCGCTATGTACGATAGACGCGGCAGTTACTGCTAAATTTCCAGAGTTCATTTATATTTACCAAACTTGTGTTATTTGCAATAATTAGTCCTAAAATACGACAAAAGCTTTACCAGGTTGAAACTCCTTCTCAGCTGCGTTGGTTGCATTGCGAATCCGGTTAAATTCGGGAGACTGAACTGCATCTCCCGGACTGCCGTCACCGACTAATACATAACAAAAAGAAAAGATATATTTGTGATAAGTCCTAGAAGTGAACTTTGTGAAGTGCGAATTTTGATAAAGGAAGAATAAGTATGTTAATAAAACGCTTACATAATTCGGAATCAGTGTACTTTGTGCGTGGCAACTTAGTCTTCCTGGATGGCGTGGGATCTCTATTGGCGCGTTTTTGACCCTTGCGTTTCTCTTGTTCTCCTTAAAAACGAAATATGTTTTTGTGCTACAAAAAATATTAATTTTTAACCATTGTAAATACTAACCTTGTTTGTTTTCTTCGACGTCGCTTTCAGAATCGCTGGAGCTATCCGACAAATTAAGGTCAGTGTTCACAAGGTCTGTGGTAGAGCTTTCCATCCGGTCATCAAACGTAATTTGCACATTTTTGGGCAAATTTAGTATCCCTAAAAAGTAATTTATGTCCAGTTAGCTTTTATTTAAGACCAGCTTTCAACAAATATGCTCTAAGGCCTATAAATATCTTCTTGTATATATAAAAACTTACGTGTCAGGTCAAGCACAAATTCCTTTGCGCTGATGGTCACCAGCTTTCCTTCATTTGAAGCCGCCTGGTAAGATTGTATTTTTTCACAATACTGCTCAAGTTCACGGTATTTTTCGGCTTCGCCTCCCAACAGGACCCTCAGTTTATCAAACGCATCAATTTGAATTCGGTATTGCTGAACACTGAAATTGCACTTTGACAACTCCAGCTCCATGCACTTCAGTTTTAGCTGCGACTCGTTAAGTTTGGCTTCGTAGTCCTTGACCACAGTCTTTTGCTTCTCTAGGTCGATGAGTTTGGCATCTCGAACCTTTTCCATAGCAACAAGCGTATCCCGAAGTTGGATGTTGCCAACACTCAGTTCAATTTTGTCGCGATTTTCGAACTCAGGTGCCTCATCCTCTTCAGTGTCAACTGCAGCAAAATAATTTATATTAAGCATAATTTTAACGCCATTAGATTTATTCGTATGTAATGTTCGCAAATACCGTCATCGTCGATTGCGTCATTGTCGTCCTCATTTACAGCTCCTTTGTAGCTCCCCACCAGGTACCCGGGCAGACAAATAGGTTTGTTGAATGCATTTATCCAAGGCAGCGACAGATACTTGTCTGTAAGGGTTTTTGTCAGTCGTCTCCCCCATTTGGCGATACGTTTACCGAGGTATTGTTCGCGTACACATTGTGTTGCTTCTCCGAAATAAGCATCTAAGCAGCAAAATTAGGATAAACGAAGAAATCAATGTTACATTTTAGTAGACTCATTTGTGATACTAACGTATTATAGCAGTTAATAAATGTAAATTTGACATGACTT
This sequence comes from Seira sanloemensis, assembly GCA_027743915.1. Lineage (NCBI taxonomy): Eukaryota > Metazoa > Arthropoda > Collembola > Entomobryomorpha > Entomobryidae > Seira > Seira sanloemensis. The sequence goes on along the minus strand of JAHZMY010003508.1, from coordinate 10,248 downwards.
TTTACCACATAACTTGACTAAAAATCTAGCCATTACAAACGTAGAGGGCTTAACATCAGGCTCAGGGGATCCCAACGACTTTAACCGGTCGATAACGCCTTTAATTGCTTTTCCAGCACTCGGATCATATAGACCAAATAAATCCTTTTTCATTTTCTTTGTTGCCAGAACAGAATCGTCTAGATCTTTGGGAGGATCGTTTGGTCCCTGCACAGTGTCCGCATCTCGATTTGCGTCGCTAGAACTACGAGGCCGAGCGTCATCAAGGACTGCAGTTCGAAAGTCAAATTTTCGGTACGACTCAGAAATCTGTAATTAGTCGAAACTCACATTCGTATTTCGACTATGAAACTAGTTTAAAACCCATGTACAAGAAATGGATAGTATTACCAGTTTAAAGAGCTTCTTGTCAACATCTTTCTCAAAAAGGCTTTCCCAAAATGTAAAGCCTGACTGATGTTTTTCAAATGACTGATGAAAAGCGTCGGCGATTGCATAGAAAATTCCGTGAGTGGCTCCAAAGCTTTGCTTGTGGTATGATATGTCATCAAAGGCTCGAGCAAAGAAGCTAATGGTGAGTCGCTTTTCCTTCTGCAGGGTCAACTCATTGTCTGTAACGCATAACATTATTACAACCCTGTTTATAAATAAATCTGTTAATTCTACTGATGAAACCTTTGTATTCCTTAAAGCTTTTGTAGGATCTTGTAACTTGAATGAGTCTATCTCTGTCCGCATTCGACAAAGGGCAGTGAAGAATGGCATTTTCTCTTGTTATACGCGGTCCCTCTGGCAACTGTCCTTTTTTCCTTTGGGCCTCCTTGCCATCGTTTTTGGCTTGGCCTAAAATACCCCAAGTTGAGAAATCTATTAACAAAGTAATAGCCAGGTATACTTTGATGTAGAAAACTCTATAATTTAATTACGTTTTCCGGGTTTTGCGGCACCAGTTCGCTTTTCTTTCCCCATTTTTGGGCTGGATAGTCCGAAAGCTGTAAATTCCACTGCCAATTTAAACAAAAAACGTGTTTAGAAAGACTAGTTCAACTTTTATCAAACGGTTAACAAACTAGTTTATTGTTATATAACAGCATACTCTGTGGATAATTTTATTTGCCTTGAAATGCAATTTTCCTAACATAAAACGACCAATACGGTCAACCTATCTGCCCAACTACGACCATGTCTACTAGAATTTTTTTAAAAAACAAAACACCACGGAGTTGACCAAGAGATCATTTAAGGAGCTTAATTTGCTTAGCTACTACGAACCTAGTGGTCCGTGGTAAACACTGACCGCCATGAGTATTAGGTCATCTGTTCCTAAACAATGCACCCAAAAGGTTCCCCAGCAACAACTAAAACTTCCCAAGGAAATAAAATTTAATTGCGTTTACGAAAGCACGGTAATTTTTGCGAGTCCTCCCAGATACAAGCTGACGATCACGTTAGGATTACATTTAGTTATTACAAACCGAGTGGTCCGCGATAACTACTGAACCCCGCGAGCACTACGCCATGTATTCATATTTAATGCACCTAAGAAATTCGCAGCCAATATCAAAAACTGCCAAGCAAATCAAGTTTTAACCCGTTTATCAAAACACGATAACTTTTTACGGGTCAACCCAGGCATCCAAGATACAGGCAGACGATTGTGCTAGGGTTATATTAAGCTACTACAAACCTAGTGGTCCGCGGTAACTATTGAACCCCGTGGGTATAAGACCATCATGTACTAAATAATAAATCCCACCAACCTTTCAAACCTAGATGTAAGTCGACAACACAAGCCTAATAAACACGTTTGGAAATTAAACTTCTTTATAAATTTTCTCATAGCTTCTGAGCTCTACACATTTGCTCCATGTGAATGCGGGAAGAACATTGCGGATCACTTTTTCAAACTGCGGATCAAAACAGGTTTAATTTATTTCAACATTACTAAGGATTTTTGTGACCCAATAGTTGCAGCTTTTACCTTAAACGACGTTTGAATACGACAATTGCAATTCGGTCATATGCACTTTTACGTTCCAATTAAGTTGTATACAAGTGCGGTGTGTATTTTGCGGATCAGTTTTTTCAACTTGCGGATCGCAATGTGAAATCAGTCCAATCAAGATTCGTCTTCAATTTTCTAATGTATCCGATTGCAATGCTTGCCTGTTATTGATAACCCCGTTTAGAATTTTTGTGGTATAACTTGTAGAATTTGAAATTGTAAAACCTAATTTTTATAGAACCACAATTTGCAGGGTGTTTCATAAGGATGTTTCAGGATTTCATAGGCGGATTATTTGTAGAATTTTAAGCAAAAAAACTGAATAATTTTTTTCCTAACTCTTCGCCGTTGTCGAGATATCGGTGGCTGAAGTCATAGTGCATTACGATATTTCATCCTTAGTATTGACCTAGCGACCACGGTAATACGTGGTCTGGCATTCGTACTTTTTGCAACCGCATGTTATATGCATGTAATTTTCAACTGCAAATATCTCAAAAACGGTAACGGATTAGGGAAAATTAGACCACCTGGTGCGAGATATGAGTTCTTTTGTACTAGCTACGCATGCTTTTATAGGTTATTTGCGCCATTTAGTGCACTTTTAAGTACAAATAATTTAAATCCCGGTTCATTTCATACGAAAGGTAAGGAAAATTTTAAATCTTCTTTTATTGCATACAAATCAATACTAATACAAGCGTTATTGCTATATTTTTAATGCTCTAAGAATTATTTTTTATTTCTTTTACAAACTATACCCGCGATTGCCAATACTGGGGATGTGTGGCTTGTAGATTATTTACTCCTTAAATTATGATTTATAAACCTAAAATACTTCAACAAATGACAATCTGTTTAAGCAAACATGCAAATGATAAGTTTTCCGATTAGACTTTATTACGCTTTTAATACTAGTCGTACTTAACTCAAATTGGTATAATTATAAAATCTATGTAATACAATACTTCAAAAGTGTACAACACTTCACATAGAATTGGTTACTTTTCTGTCTCAAGACTTTTCATTTGCGTACCTTAGTGACTGGTGTTTAATTTTGAGAGGACACATTAGTTGTGTATGGTTTTAAAGTTTGTCTAAATATTTTAATACCGAATGATTAAAAATTTAAAATACAAGTATGGCATAATACGTATTGTATAGCCCCAATATTCAATAATTGATAACATAACTAATAACGGATAATGCAGTGATTCAAAGCAAAATTCCTTCCCATTAAAGTTACTGACGTTAACATAAGCAAGCAATTTTTGTTCCCGGCAGAATGTATTTTGTCTAGGGTATTTTCACGGATTTATTTACTTGTCCATTCAGTGACGATGTCCCTTGCAGGCTTTGCTCAACGGTATCTAGAATAACGAAGTATTTAAAAATATTTTCATTAAAAATCAGAAAACGTTGCCATTAAGGTAAAGCAAAATATTGCCAGTGGAGATAAAACATTTAACGTACCACTTGCGAACGAATTGGACATTTTAGAAGTTTTATCTGGTCTTTCTCTGTTGGATTTGCTAATCGCGGCAATACAAATATTGCGTCGTCTTTGCTTTCCTAGACATAAATAAAGAATGTGTTAGAAAACTGCCCGTTTTGCACAAACCTGGAGAAACATGTTATATGGTACTTAATATTACCGCCTTCTTGGTGAACACTGGAAAGATTTGTTTTGCCGGAAAGCTCAAAATCTGCTGCAAAGCAAAAATTATGTTGTCTATGTGGTCACTCTGTAAAGCTATACCATTTAACGTGTATTCTATCTAAAATAATTTCGGCTTTGTTTGCACTTTGTTACCTGGTTTGCCGTGGTTCTCACAATCAGGTAGAGATCCCTTTAAGCAAATATGATTAGGAATTTTCTCGGCTGCATAACCGGAAGCTAAATAAAGTGGCGTTTAAAATTTAAAAAAACAGTTAGCGTTCATGCATTAATTTTTTGTTAGACGTTACTTGTGTGTTGTTGACTGTCGGAAACGTTATCATCGGTCATTATCTTAACATTGGTCGGCATATTAAACGCATCTGAAAGCAAACAAAAAAGCAATTAGCGTGAGTAAATCTGTCTGAAACCCTTAACGAGCCTTCAAATGTTATGCCTTTTAACGTAGATATTAGATGGTTCCCGTTGAGAGTGACAAGGGCTTTGTTTGATGATTTATGGTGAAGGTTTTTTATTTTCCAAAGTAAGCTAGCCACTGCCGCTAGCGTGTCCGATTTTTGGCCTACGACCAAGTGCATTTTGTTAAAGGCGTTGAACTGAAGTTTTAAATCTTGCACGTTTTTGGAAATCCGATTGTATTCCAGCTGAAATAGTTCCACTTGCTCCTGGGCCTCCCGTAATCTTTCAGTCCTCTCTAAAACAAGAAACTGCTGCATTTCAACTTCTGCACGTTTGCTTTCCAGCATAGACTCCGCCGCTGCAAGACATTCCTGAATCTGCTCCCGTCCTGGAAAGTCGGTGGATAAAGTTTGAGTAGCGTCATCTTCGTCGGGTTCTAAATCATCTAAAAGGTAAAACAATGTTTGACACATTCTCTATCTGCTCAAATATTTTCAGATTTTTCACCTTCGTTTTCTTCACATGATGGGTCATGGTTAGCTGGCAACGCACCCGGATATTTGCTAAGCAAGTACTGTGGCAGTCTTAGTCGCTTGTTAAAAATTTTGACCCACGGATCACGCGTGTATTTTCCGGGCAACGTTTCCTCTAGCTGCCTGCCGCAGTTGGCAACGAATTTTCCCAGCAATTGTTCTCGCATCGATTTGTTAGGCTTTCCCGTGTAAGCATCTAAAAATACCCATATACATTTTTATGTTAACTTAAATGGCGTGAACAAACAAGGATACTACAAGAAAGTAAAAAAACAATTGACAAAACCCAGATCATGGCAGCTAACCCCAAAATCTGTCTTTATGACATGCAAATAAGTACTAGCACTGCGCTTGATATTCATTCATGTGCAATTATAAGCTACTGTTGGTTTTAAAGTGAAACGAGCGCAGTACTTTCTTATACTAGCGACATATTTTAACAACTTTCAAGCACTCAACAGGGTTTAAGATTACAGCAGTCGTAAATCCAGAGAAAGATCATTGTTTCAGAAATTATTACATTCAATCATCAATATTTTGTAGATACTAGACCCACATAAACGTGTGCTTATTGCGTGCGCATTGTAGTTCTGTTTCCTTCCGATTTTCTCATTTGTTTTAATATTTTGTTATTGTTATGATTACAAATTTCTACAAGCCAGAAACAAAGTTTATTCAATTGCAGCACGAGTCTTTTTTTAAAAAAGATTTGAGAATCTGCCTTGTCGTTTTGTTTGTTGAATTTTAACAAATAGTTCGTACCACATAGCTTTACTAAAAATCGTGCCATTACAAACGAGCATGGTTTTGATTGTTTCCCGCCGACAGACTTTAGGCGGGCAGCAATTTTGCTCGACATTTCCTTCTGCTCCTGTAAACCAGACGCGTCCAGTTTAGTCTCGCTGCAATCATCCTTACGAAAGTCGAACTTCGCTAATGTTTTTGCGAGCTATACAAAGAAACGAGAAAAGGGTAAACACCATACCTAGTTATGTCATGTATACAACTTATTAAGTAAAGATTGAATATACCTCCAAAAATAGCCGCTTCTCTGGATTTCCTTCAAATATTTCACTCCATTGTCGAAACCCTTTCTTTGGGAATACATCAGTGCTTCGGTGAAACAAGTCGGCGATGGAATATATTATCCCGGTTATTGGACCAAATGTTTGATGATGGAACGAAACCAAATCAAAAGCTCGTGCAACAAACGCAAGTGTTAGTCTGTCACTGTTCAAAACATGGGTGTCCGCTGTAAGAGTTGAATATTTTATTTTAAAAAAATATTTTTGACATAAGGTCTTTGTTTTCCATATAAAGTTAATAAGTTTTCAATTTCCATCTCAAATCAAAAAATCATGTACGCAAACTACCTTTGTATTGGCTCCACGATGTATACCGTGTAGTAGTTTCAATAAGAGTGGAAATTTCTGATTGCGCAAGTGGGCAAAGCGTAGGCTGACTTATAGCAACCGCGGAATGATTACGTTTTTGTTGAATTGACCTTATAGTTTCTAACTCTAGGTCCTCACCACTTAACATAGACCTGGCATCATCTTGACTTTCTATTCCAAATGCAGAGTTGTCTGGTGCTTAAAAAACAAATGTTTTATTAGAAAAGGTTCCAAAATTAGTCAATCAAGAACAAGCTGAAAGAGCTATCGTACCACAATCCGAGTGTTTGTTATCCATAATGTAAGTCTATCTCGTTAGAGATTTTTAAATTGTTAATTGAGGTTTACTGAAGTGATCACCATTAATTGTTACTATCTCCTACCATTACCAGGCGCGCAAGTATTAAATGTGGCAAACTTAGCAAATTCGTGCCAAATTGCACAAAAATGGTTGAAATATCACAAATGCAGTATGCAAAGTGGTTTTAGCTTGATAGTCTCAACTATTCACTGACTACATATGTCTTTTATGAAATATAAAGGCAAACGCAAAAAGGTTCCCTTATCATACCAGGGGTATATTTTTAATACACACGATACCCGTTTGTCAATGTTATGGTTACCACAGTAATTACATTTCATTTTGACACATTTTTTAAAATTGGCTTGATCTTTAGCGCGATGTTTATTAAAAAAGACAACAATATCTAAGATAAATTTATTAACAAACTTGCCAGCCTAAGCTGTGGAGATGTAACATTCATAAAGTCTATATTTGTGTATATTGTACGTGGTTTCTAAAAAGTTTTCATTGCAAGCGTACTTGTCCTTGCATGTAAAGATTGGCCTATGCAAATCCGTTTTATTTACAATCGCAGTGCGACACGACAAAATTAACTCGAAATACACAAAAATTAATTAACACAGAAAATTTGAATTAATAGAAAATTTACAAACAAACAGACTTAACGCATGAGCACAAAAGTCTGTGTTTCGTAGTATTGTCAAAAACAACAGGTTATCAAAATAAATAGTGTAGTCCAGGTAAATCTAAACTGTAGTAAAATCTAAAATCTGTTTAATCTAAAATTGTCATGTTTAAAATATCAAACGTGTTGCTTATTGAAATTTAATTCGTTGCAAATTGATTAAGGTGCAACAAAAGCAGTTTGCTATCGATATCAGGGACTAATAAACCAGCAAGGGTACATTTTTTATTATTCTGATCCGTGTACGTTATTTTTGCAATCCTAAATACGTTGTGAAGCGGCTGTCGTAAAATTTCCCAAAAGGCCAGTAAATCTCCAGTTAGAATATGGAGACGCTGGCGTCCCCAGCGTTCCCTGCAGTTTCGAAAATGGCATTCTAGATTTTGAATTTTGTGGATACAGCCAACCCTGGTTTTCATTTGCGCAACCCGCCAGTTCCATCTGTATTTTGCCGTATCTGCGGAAATACTTGTTGAACCTTCTGCAACGCGTTCTCGTTCCATCCGGATCTGAAAGCAAAATTATCATTGTTTGTTTTCAAATCCTTTTGTGTATAGAATTCGACGTATTCGTGTGCATATATACACTTGTGGCCATGAAAATGTCATTTTGTAATGAAAATTAAAATGTTAATTTAGTTTTGCTCCATAATGCATTCAATGTTTATTAAGATTGGAAAATGTAAAATTGGAAAAAAAAATTGGAAAAGTTGCAAAGAGTTTCGCCTACCGCAGTTTCTTTGATCGCGCAAATGTTGGCTCGCCGAACTTGATTTTTGAACCTAATTTCTATTTGTATGCTTACGCACGTGTAAATGTCTACCTTATTTCGGCTGTGAGGAAAGGTTGCAGTAACGTATTTCAATTTTTCTGTTCCTTCTTTCTTAAAGCAGGCAAATACATCCTCCACACTCTTCCCGTTAAAATCGTAGGTTGTAGCAAAACGATAGCTTCCAATTTTTGACATTTTATTTTCCGGCCAATCCTGGATACGGTCTATTATTAGAGAGTGAAACGAAATACAAGCTAACGCGTTGTTGGAGACAACTCTATATGTACTCGTCGAGGTTAATCCAATGTTACACTCCATATCCTTTTTTGGATACTCTGAAAAATAATAGTTGCAAAAATATTTTAAATGTTCGTCTCACATTTAATGATCTCGCTTTTAGAAATACATGTCTCGTGCATTTTAATGCATGCATTTTAAATATAAATACCACATGTATACCTATTAAGTGTCCTCGTCCGGCTGGGATATTCTGCGCCAACTTCAAATCAAGAATTTTGGCAAACTGTTCTTGCACAACAATAGGTTGCATAAGTAGCCGATTCAAAGGTCTAAGCATGGCAGCTCCGTCGTAAAGCTTTGTTGTGGGAATCAGCTCAACTCCGGCTAAACTTGATTTCATTTCAACTATTGTGTCGTTAATGCAACGGGCTCCTTCTTCGGTGCAAATGTTATGCTCCAGTGCCGCCGAAAGCGGATTTCCTTCCCTCTGGGCATTGCATATTGCACCCTGTAATTTGTTGGTAAAAACGCGTCTCAATTTCGGTATAAATAACAAAAGCAAAATATGGTTTTGCTTACCAATTGTGAAAGTCGCTTAGCAACTATTCCAAAACTTCTCATTTCTCCGGGTACCCAAGACTTGATAAGCACGTACTTTGGCTCATGAGCCTGGTTTGATCGATGGCATCTTCCTGTTTGTAAATTTTGGGGACCTGAGTTATCGCAAAGGAACTAGACATAAAATTTTGAACAAGCAATAATAAATTTCACCGACCCAGCTGCTGCGCAAGCCTGTCAGCTGCCCACGCCAGCTCGATTGTTATTTGGGTACGAGGGAACGGGTTAGAAAATCTTTTGTCAGCATGCAGAGAGATTCCTGCAGAGCAGCTGTCGGATATAATGGCAACGCGCGAAATTCCATTCATAAACCTATTAACGCTTTCGTCTGAAAAACAATAATGCTTATGTATCAAAATGTTTTCGCACAAGCATATCTGCAAGTATCATATACATTTACTTTTTGTTTTCAAGCTGTTTGTTTTTAATACCAACGTCCATTTGTTCTTGATGTACCTATAGGTTTTCCGGCGTGAAGTCAACTAAAGTTATAAGGAACGTGTGCATTTTCAAATGAATTTCAATGTTTAAATTTCAAAAGGTATCAACAGCAACTCAATGCGTAAAATTATACAGCTGTGTATTCTTTACCTCAACAACGCCACCATCAACATCGGACAGTCTCTTTACAAGTTCGTCCATGGCATTTATTGGTAAAAATGGCACAAGTTCGTGAAACAATCTAACCATTTCTTCCTCCGTAGCCAAAAACTCTGATGATGCGTCGTCCTTGGCTTCCTCGTCGAGAAAATCTCGAGCGCTAAACACTTCGTAATCGTCGCCTCCAAACTCTTCCGAATTTTCACATATTTGCTTCATTGACCAGGTAAGGTCCGATGCCATATAACTTTGATAGTGTCCCGTCATGTTATCAATAAAACTGGTAATACATCGTGGCCGCTTTCTTTGTGTTTGCTCGTATTCACTGTCAGTGCTACTGCTTTCGTCCGAACTGGGTTCACTGGTAGCGCTGGGAATACTGCTTTCAGACGATGAGTAATCTAAAAGCAAAATATCGTTCATTCAGTATGTTAGGCTGCAGCCACATGGAATATTTCGATTCTAGTAATATATTCTAGACTTTTGATTGCAAAAATTCGACAACCTTCGCACGAGGAATCGCTGGACTCTGAATCCGTACTTGATTCGCCGTTAGCTGCTCCAAAACTTTTTCTTAAAATTGTGCCGTCTCTAAAATAAACACGTTCATTTTTTACCGCCAATCCTGCCAGTTCCATGAGCTGTCGCAAAGAGTACCTGATTAATACAAAAGAATTAAATACAGCCAATTTAGTATTATTTTTTAAACTGTTACTCTTACTCTACACTAGAGTACGGTTGACCCGCCCTTCCATCGTTCAAGAATGCCCCAAATCCAGACTCTCCCGTATGTTGAAGTCCAATAACGACAGACCGTCCTTTTAAAATTTCGTTTCTAAACACAAAAAGGTACTCAAAATTTGCTCAAGTGTTATTAAATCTGTACTGCTTACTTTGCAACTTCAGAAACCGTTTTGATTTTAGAGCTTAAAATCAGGTCCATAAAAAGGCGCAAGCAACTGCCATAGAACGCAGCCCAGTCGTACGTCTGATCCTCGTTTTCTTTTTGACGCTCTTTCAG
>JAHZMY010003507.1:0-10698 GCA_027743915.1 Seira sanloemensis | reverse complement strand
CGTATGAAAACTCGCATACGTAAACTTGCACATACAAAAACTCCCACTACGAAAACTCGAACATACGAAAACTCGCACCACGAAAACTCGCGCATACGAAAACTCGCACTCCGAAAACTCGCAATGGGAAAACTTGCACTACGAAAACTCGCACTACGAAAACTCGAACATACGGAAACTCACACCACGAAAACTCGCACCACGATAACTCGCACAAACAAAAACTCACACAAACGAAAACTCGCGCATACAAAAACTCGCGCATACGAAAACTCGCACTACGAAAACTCGCAATGGGAAAACTTGCACTACAATAACTCGCAATGCAAAAACTCGCACATACGAAAACTCGCACATACAAAAACTCGCGCGTACAAAAACCCGCGCATACGAAAACTCTCATCTATTAAAGCTCACACATAAGAAAAGCTGCAGCGCTTACGCGGGGCACATGCACGAATATGAGAAAACTGCATGCACAAAAATATGATGTGAACTAATTTTATTGAATAGATGCATGTTAGGCAAGTGTCATATATTCAGATTAGAAGAACCTAATATAATTGATCATGCGAATGATGTTTTCGAGAAAGTATCCTGTCTCAAATCTGTGTCTGTCTGGCTCTGCCCAGCTTCTTAATTGATTTGTCCGTTTGCTCTAGTTTCTCTACAGGACTTATCTCAATGCTTCTCTGGCATTTTCGTCAGACCTTTTCTCGCTGCCTAGCAAACCTGTTTTCTGCAGTCAAGCAGAATTATTCTTGCACTTGGAAGTAGTATACAATAAACTAAATCGATTTGTAGGCAAAAGATCTACGCGTTCCTTTCCGTCACTTTTTTCCACACACATACATTACAGCAAGGAAGTATGAAGAGGGATGGACTTAAGTAGAGCTCAATTTATTCGAGTTTTCAATTTTCATACAAGTTCTCAATTATTATATTTAGAGTTTCGTCAGTGTAAATTATAAGAAATGCCGGCTTCTACAGCAGCAGTTGACAACTTAAATAAGACGGTTTTGGTAAACTATATACCTCGTCAGAATCAATATTCAACTGCACATATAGTTTTAAACAAATCAACAACTTTTGGCCATTAGAATCCTAAATTTTGTGCTATTCCGTCAAGATATTCATCTGTAGGTCTATTGTCACAATTTTCAACGATTTAAGCAGAGTCTCTTCAAACAATGTTTTAGTAACCAAATATCCTTAAGAACTTAACAAAAAATTCCAACTAAGCAATCCAACCATCGCAACCAAACCAGAAAAAGTGTCCTGCAAGCACATTAACAATGAGAGTGCACGATGTGTTCCGCGCCCGATTTTTACGAGCAATAGCTTATTTGAAAAAGCATGAACAGTTACATATAATCTAAAATTTGTAGGTCGTACCTCTCTCTAATTTCCGAGAAAATTAGGAAAAACTATAATTTTTGCCCTTTTCTTACAATGTTTTTCGTTTTGAATAACGTTGTAAGGATAGGGGATGTTTTTAGTTTTTCCTAATTTTCTCGGAAATTAGGGGCAAGTGCGACCTACAAATTTGAGATTTTATGTTACTTTTTATGCTCTTTCAAATGAGCTATTGTTCGTAAAAATCGGGCGCGGAGCGCATCGTGCACTGTCATTGTGAGTTTGAGTTTCGAGAATTGCGAGTTTTTGTAAGTATGAGTTTTCGCGGTGTGAGTACATTCTTTTCATTTGGTTTACACGTGAAATTTTATTTATTTGCTTATGACCTGAGCGAAGAGGCATTTTATGGCCTCTCCCGCGATTGTCAATGTCGAACATGTGCATACATTTTCGATATCTGTGCCACTCGAGTCACCTGTCAATTACATGTCAATACTCCTCAATAATTTGGCGCAGCAAATTATTAGTTACACTTCTACTCAAACTCGTACTGGTTCTCAAACTCGTATTTAACTGGATTAATTACTTTCAGGGTGACCGGAAAATCTCCTCTTCCAGAAACACCAGATTCACCAGAAGTGACAGTTCAATTTCACTCATACAGTAAAGGGTAACAGACATACACATTTTTACTTCTGTGTTACCTATCTTCTTTAATATCTTGTTTCCTTATTAATTCTCACAATTTTCATTTCAATTTAATTTTGAAGGCGTGCAACGCCTAAACATCACATTTTTGGCTTAAGATATTACGGCATTGCCTTGTGACATTATGGTCCCTAATATTCTGTGTTTTGCAGAATTTACAGAATCAATTAGAAACAAAAGCTAAGCAATTTATGCCAAATGGCGTTTTGCGTTCTCTTAGCCGTGACATTGCTGTTGCTTATCCTATATCTTATGCATCCTATTTAGGTCATCACCGTCCTAAAAGGGATACACGACATTCTGAGAAAAATATACAGTTTCGTAGCTCCCGTCAAATTGCAGGAGGAGAAGGACTTCTCCTTGTAGCCTTTATTAGATACGGTGTAGCAAAGTACTCTGATTCTTCTTCTGACATTCAGCCACAATTACAAACTAATTTTCCCAAACAAGCGCATACATGTACTTAGATGGAAAAAGGGATACAATCTAACTCCATGAATTTAGCGAATTTTTTTCTCTAATATGCATTCCTTTCTCTCCTCCGTAGAGAAAAATAAAGTTCACCTTCGTAATGTGACAAATGATTTACATTATGGCATTCTCCGTAGCCATTTGATAATTACGCATGTTACACATTTAATGACCATGCAAGAAGTCATGAATGACTACCTTTCTTTGCTGGAATCTTGTCGCCTTCGTAGGCTTGACTTACGTGCTTTTCCTCCAAAACATTTATGGCGTTGTTTTGTTCCGTATTTACCTTCCCTTCTGAACAATTCGCATACATTTGCTTTCTCCCGTTTTGACCTTGATTACCTCTATGAAGCTGAACTCGTAACCTGTCGTTACAGGGAAAAATAAAATTCGTTGGAGTATATTTTTCACATTCCCCTATAAACCTCGACATGATGAGCTCCTCATCATACAAAACTTGCGTATTCCAGTTGTCCATAATGATCATATTTGCATGCTTCAGGATGTTCCTGAATTCATTGTTCAGACTGCCCCAGAGCAGTATGCCAACCTCTCCTATGTGGCAAATCCTCTATGTAATCTTCAAGGACGTTTTTGTCATGTTGACTCTGACTTGTTGTCTACTGCATCATTTATGCACCCTTGTCATTATACGCTTTTCAAAGGTATGAATTTGTCCGATTATGTTGAAATGTGCAAATTTGATTGCAACAAATGCCTTCATAAACAACCTACAGTTTTTCCTATTGACGCTGAACAGGTTGTAATAATTCATCCTCCGGACTATCTCAATATTGAGTGTATGAATAACTCACGCAAGCATAGTTACAACATTTCCTCAGCTTACCCTCAAGGTACGCTGCTTGTTCGCACTCACTGTGCGTGTTCAATTTTGCTTTCTGGACTTCAGTCCATAAAACCGCGTTTCCCTTGTTTCAACGCGAGAGCAAGGAAAATAATGACCAAACAATTATATGCTTTTTCTTGGGCGAAAAATGATTTGAACATGTCTTTCATTTCCGCTCATTTAACAAGCTATTTTGAAAGCAATTAAAATACTTACTCGAACTTGAGTGTCATCAACATGACATATTTTCAGCACATTCACATATACGATCCTCGTACAAACTTTTCCAATTTTCATAAGTTTGTGTGGAATTTAATTCCACAGCATGAAACTCTTTTCTTTTGGGCTTCCACTCTCTATCAATGCTTTGTAGGAATTTGCATTGTAAACCTTTGGATCAAAGTGTTTAAGGAACATGCTTATTATTACTTAACTGCTGCTCATTTACAGCAACACATGAATGCTGTCGATGCTTTTCCACTAAATAATATTATGCACATCCCCGAGACATTTCATGCGTTCATGACATATGTGTACGCTAGTCTCGTTGTCTTTTTGATTTTTGGACTCATATTATGTGGATGTTGCATGATTCGCATTACGTTTCCTCGCCGCCGATTGCGTGTGAGTTGCATTCCTGCTTCGTCGCAAAAAATGGCATAATTAACTACTGCCGCTACATAGACCGTCTGCCTTGCATTGCTCTTTACACGCATGCGATAACTTATGCATTCATTCATTCACACATTGCTCTTTTTCTCTCTCGGTGAATTGAAATAATAATGACTAGAACAATGATGTTATGCCGAACACGCAAATACTATTTTGCGCATTTTGCCTTTTGCTCTTCTAACGAGTTAAACTATTTTTATGCAAGCAATAAAATATATGGGTTAATGGGTTTTAACATTTTGAACATTATCCATGATATTGCCATTCTATGCAGTATTATGTTATTAAACATGCACCCTAATCAGCGTTAGCAATCAATGATCTTACTATCTATGGTATGGGAATACATATGATTCTAATTCATTTAAAGTTTTTGTATTACAGATTAATAAACAAGTTTTCACTGCGTGTTTGCAAGTGGTAATAACGAAAGTGTCTTGTTTATTTTACTTCCTGGAACATCTCCTGAAAATATACTTATGCATATTATTATGATGTTTTGTTAACTATATGTGATCTTTACTTTATCTACCACACCTGTACTGTTATAATGATCATTATCTGATTTTCTGATACACGTGTTATAAGTATACGCAATTCTCAACATCAGCTGTGGTTGGTTGATGCCGGCTGCTGGAATTCTTCTCTCCTTTCTATTTCGTCCAGATCACCGTTTCACTCTCCACTGGCTTCTTTGCAACTACTTGAATGTTCATTTCGACTTCGTCATCTCTGAATATGACATTCTTTACTTTTAAATACTTATTATGAATTTAGCTTAAAGATGTTTCACATCTTTTAATTACTAAGAGGGATGTTTCGGGAACGTCATCATTGTCACTATTACTATTAATATAATAATAATATTGGTGACTTTTCTGCACTTGCGTGCAGATGGGTCACACCTTTCCCATGTTAGCTTTAGCTATCATTTTATAGTTTTAATTCCAACAAGAATTCTAGATTTAGTTGCTTTTGCAGTCAGCCATTGGACTCCTTCAGAGTCACAATGTAGGGTTTAGGGACTCTTCGGGGCTCTGCCCTGAAGAGCATCAGGATTAATTCTTCTTAAGGGTTATTGAATAAAAATATTGAATAAAGAATAATGTTTCACAATGAAACCAAACCGATTGCAAGTTGCCCCAAGGCATTTATTTGCATGAAATACGAAGGCACCCTTACAAAAGTTATTCTCGTTTTTCTCTTACGTCAGCCTTTTGCTGCATTCTGTCGTTTTGTCTACGCCTACTACCTTCAGAAACGTTGCTTTGACTTTAGTTTATGGACCATTTAAACGCTTCTGCTAACCGCCTCCGCTCGCTTCGTCCTCTTCCCACCGCTTGAATACCACCGAACTTGTTGCGCCTAATTTTGTAATTCTCCTGATGCAAAGTACATTTTTGCACCAGTCTAATTCCAGGACTGCCGCTTGTTGCTTTGGTTTTTTGCGGAAATAAGTTACTTACTTACTTACACTTCTTGCTCTGGCATTTTTCGTTTATATTATATTGATGATTTAAAACGCAAAATTGTCACGGAACCGTATGCGAATGCTCACTGGAGGTTTACAGAAAATCTCAAGGTGAACCTAGGAAGGCCTCGTACTAGGTAAACGTAAACGTGCCAGCAGTAATGAAATGCATTACTGGAGGTATATAACCCGACAAGTTGAATTTCTTTAGAAATCTCTTTATTTCTTGTTTGTCATTTAATGGAGTAACTCATTTGTAGTTAGAGAGCAACCAAAGCTTTAACGGACAGGCTGTTGTTGTCCCAGGTAAAATTTCGGTTAATTAATTATTACTATTTTTATAATTGGAAAATCATTCTCGATGAGAATTATTTCGTAATTCTAATTAGTCGTTTTCAATTAGAACAAAGGTGCAGCGATGCCCGAAATGAGTCTGCTGTTTGGGGATGATTTTTGTAGGTATTGTGACATTAATATTTGTTGACGACATTCGGACACTTTAGTTACCCTTGCTTATTGTGAGCAATCAAATTGCTCCTAAAAGCATTATTTTTTGTATAATTATGATTGCATTAAAATACGCATGATAAAGTATATTTGTCCTTCTTAGTATAGTATGTTGAGGATTTGCACTGTTATCATGTTTATCCGACGGAAGCATTCATAAGTTTGTTATGTACATATATATAAAGACATTGCGAGTGTCTCAACTTTGATCAAACGAAAACCTTTAGCCACGCCAACTCAAAGTCAAGTAGCCACAAGTCACGTAGACAATAAAATATTTTAGGGAACCTGAACGATTCCATTTCATTGTGCAGAACCAAATTATCCTTGTTCTCACAGGCATGTACTAATCCCCAACTAAGTCAGCATGTATGCTCACGCGCTCTCCTCATGAGAAAACGTAATCTTCTCCTTTCCCCAGCTACGAAGGCCGTTCTGGCCTTTGGCAGAATTAGGGCCTAATTTTGATGAAAGTTTCCCCCGTATAAAACCTTTTATTTGTGTGTGTTTTTTTTATCTAGAGTGAGTCGCTGTCCAAGCTGCATCTTGCAAACTTCTATTTTTCACTGTAAATAAAGTCTCAATAAAGTCATGACGAGGAATACATACAAAGTCCGTTTTCGCCGTGCTTGCAGATAATGCCTAATACCTATTAACCACCTACGTCTATTAAAGAGGAAAAATGTATGCATGAAGAGATTATTCCCGAGTCAGTATATGGGATCTGTCACAGTCATTCTCATGTCATTATGGGATCAATGGTAATTGTAATCAGATTAGAATGAAGAAAAGAGAAAATCAGGCCACAAATTTGACGTGCGGAAGCGTTCACGTTTCGTCTTTGTTTTCGGATTTCTCAGTCTGTGATTGGCTGGGAGCAATCCCGCCTAATTCCAGCCAACTAGCCAGCCAATCACAGAGAACAAAGACTCAACGTGAAGGCTTCCGCAAATATGATTTCGGTTCTGGAGAGAATACGCTAACAACTCTCCCCGCAAAAACTGCTATTCTTAACTGGTGGAGTTGGAAAAACTGCTATTCTTAACTGGTGGAGTTGGAAAAACCCCTATTAAAGAAATATTTTTCAGTCATATAATAATCCCATCAGCATTTAAAAATCAATATTTTTTGTTCCGCTCAAAATTTCCTTTTTTTTCAAAATTCAACCACAGTCAAAATTCAAAGTAAATTAATGTATACGAAATTCCCGAAACGAAACACAACCAAAAATTCCATGTGAAGAAGTGAAAAAACCGACAAATCTTACAGCGACCCATATAAGTTCACAGGAAGGTTTAGCATCGAATGCGGAAGTTGACCCGCTAGTCAAACGAATATTACGTTACCGGTCAGGACGTTTAAATCAGCGAAACCCTGAATTCAGTAGCAGTAAACTAAGTCTCGGAAACAGACAAAAAAGAAACTGGTATTAGTGCTAGTGTTAGGACCGGAACTCATATTAATAGTGGGCGAGTATCCGTTTCCGGTTCAGTTCCTCAACTTCCACAATAGAAAACCAAAACTAAGACTAAATTTACACTTCCTTCATCAGCAGACGATTAGGCGTCAGTGTTGCAATATAGCAATTTACCTAACGCTGATTTAATTAAAGGCGACAACGGCAGAGCCGATTTTTCTTCCAAATTTTGTCTCCACAGTCATCATAGATCTGATGCCAAAATACACAGGAAAATTGACAATGCCAATCGTTAAGGCATGTATCAAGTCCTTCAAAAAATTTTGCTATGCTCAAGCAGTTTACTGACGCTCAAACCAAATGTGCATTTTCGCTGACAGTCAAATGCCCGGAAGCCTCCCATATTTTTGCAGTGCATCACCAGATGATCGTCGATCCAAATGTAAGATATAAAGACTTGACCATTTTTTCATTTCCCATCCCCCAATCAGCTAACCAGTCGCCAGCAACATCAGCCTTGTAATGGCTGAATTACAAAAGCATGTTGCAACTGAAACAGAGTTTTTACTGCGTCTTGAAGAAATTGGAAAAGACTCTGCAGGACTTGCAGAGGACAACTTTGTAACATTCGGCATCGGTAAGTTATCCGAGCAGGTTCAAAATTTCATTGAAAGTAGAACTCCAGCTTCTATTTGGGCTTTAAAATTGCTGTTGCAGCAATAGGAGACTAGAAGATGCTGCTTTCATCCAAAGCACCAGTACATCTGGGGAAACGCAAAACATGCCTAATTCAACAGCCCAACTAAAATTATCAGTAGGCAATCCAGATTCACAGAGCTTAACACTCAAGTGAAAAGAAAGTCAGACGACAATAAGAGCTTTGATATACATGCCTCAGCTTGACACCCGCCCAATCTACATGACGTCACCACCTTACGAAAATCCGTACCAACTCCGACGCGAAATTGACCATGGATATGCTCGTGATTATGTGCCACCCATCACATACTCATGTACAACAGACTCCGACTATGAGAGAGATACAAGTCCTTCGTACACCAGTTCCAGGTACTTTAGGGATGACCTGCATGATGATCGACATTGCAATGGTGGTTCATCTCATCAGTTTTCGAAGCCAAAACCATTACCAGCAGGGAAACTGAAAAGCGGAGGGCCAGCCCTCCTGTGTAACTACCACCGAGATTCAAAACCCAACCGAACCCTGCAGCAGTGAAGAAACTGTTGAGTCTACTCACACTTCCTAATTCACCTGTGTAAAAGGGTCTTGTGTATCCATGTCCATTTATTGCGAATTGTGAATGATTGTGAATAATATAAAATTATGTATATTAGATGCTTTTCTGCCTTTCAGTCGGCTGATGCAAGGGCATTGTTCAATACAATAAAATTACTATCTTATGGGCACCCACTTCTTCCAGCAATTGCACTATTTCTGAGCATAAAATTATAGATAAATATTAGACCTTAATCCAAGAGGCTCTTTAGAGTCATAAAGTCTTTTCGTACGGCTCAAACTTGCACTTAATGTCCATGCACTTAATGCATTCCTGATTTAAAATCTCATATCCAAAATACGTAGAATTTACTGGTAAAGAAGGTGTTTTAAATCGAATTAATGTACGCCTCTTTTCCGTCATTAAGATTGATTATAGTGGTGAGACGTACATAGCACACAATTTGAATTAGGGGAAATGATATCCCAAACACACACCTAAGGTCATGTCATTAGTTTGCCTTTAATTCCAGGAGGTAATTGACTTTAGAATTTTTAAGTATTTTTGAAACTGCCCAGAGCAGTTATCCGAGAGATACCCACGAAAATCTGCGTGCCATGATACTTTGAACAAACATTTCTGTCTGAGTTCAAGATAACAATTCAACGCAGAAACTTTAAGTCTTCCTACCAATTCTTCTGTATATTTATTTTACTAACCAATTTTTATGATTTATAGGATTATCAAGCTACCGATCTTTCCGTTTTACCTACCGGCGTCTGCGACAACCATAGTTTTGGTACCTCTATTGGACGGATGTACTCTAGTTTCTCTAGAGATCACACATCCGCGATCTAAAAGTTTTCCAATGTCACCTTATTCCTAATACACTTCTAATTTCGCACACTGGCATCTGTTACAAAATTGATACTATTTGCCTGTCGCGGTAACCTACGTGTTGCATATTAGTATGCGGCAATTTACTTTCCGAATTCTATATTTCAAGTCGAAATTATTTCAATTGCATACGTTGGCAGCATTTAAGACATACATAAATACATAATACAATCACCAATTTACGTGTCGTGACTGCCTTAAGTCACTAATCACTACAAACGAGAAAATTTACCAAGGTACTGACTTCATTTCTTAAGTCTCGCATGTTTCGAATTATCCTAAAATAACCTTAATGTACTGACAACTTAAATGTAACCGGTAAAAATTTGGTACTCTATCTTAGCATAAGAAAGAAATCAAAAACTGGTATTCATAACTGCTAAAGTGTCCAACGATGATATATGTCGAATGTGTAGATGTAGGAAGTTGCGTGCTGTTACAAATTGCAGAGACGCAGGACGTCGTGAGCATTCCTGGCCGAAGCTCCTCCGACGATTTGCTTCCATCTTAAAGTTAGAAAATAATAAATGCGATTTAGATTATAGTAAACGGAAAATTAGGGAAAAATATCTGCATGATCTAGGATGAATAAAACATCTCGCTCGATCATTTAGGTGCATTTAACGTTTACGTGAACTCTACATTTCGCATTTAATTTGAGTAAAATCTTCAGTGCTTGATACATTACACGAACCTCGATTCCTCGTCGCAAAATCAGCGCAGTCTTTTAGTGTATATTTGTCCCATTCTGCAGCTTAAACGAAAAAAAAAATGTTTGAAAAGTTCATGTAAGACCCGCCAGTGAAATTTCGAGATTACAAAATGATAGGGCTAAGCGTTTGATTTATCATAGCCATATTTATGTAGCTAAATGAATTTGGATTTACTTGGTATTAATAAATGTTTGCCATTAAGTACATCCATGTAACCATGAACTAACATTCAGTTTGGAACCGAATTTGGAAATTTGGATTTCTGCTCCTGTTGTCACACTTGCTGGACCCTGAAATGGAATGAATGAAATTAAATAAACGAGACCACCAAAACTCCCGGTACGAAAACTCCCAACCCGAAAACTCCCATGCGAAAACTCCCAACCCGAAAACTCCCAGTA
>JAHZMY010003506.1:0-33245 GCA_027743915.1 Seira sanloemensis | reverse complement strand
ATCTTGGCTCCCCGTTGAATGTACAAAACTATTGATTACCACTGACTCGGAAGCGCCAGGAGTCTCCGACAGCAATGGGCTGCTCGTTCATTGCCTCCAGAGGAAACCCGTGCTGCACATAATCGTCGACGAAGAACTCATCCAGCGTGCCTTGGAAGTGCACGTCTCCATTGAGCACGGTCACTGCTCTCACGACAACAATCCGACCTGTGAATTCCTGTCGCGCGCGGTTTTTACGAAAGACTCCTTCATCAAAGAGGCTGGTAGGCACATCATTCACGCCCGTGGCGTCCAATAGGGATCCGCAAACAATGCTGCGGACTATGAACGGCTTGGCAAGAAAGGAAGGCTTCGACAGGGTCACCCGACTTGTATTCCAAACGTCCACCTCTACGTTTTGAATAGTATGACCTGGGTCAAGGGTCAGTCTATCTGTCGCTAAATCATAAATGCATATATAAATTTCACCTATCGGCTACAATCATCCCTGATAACTGTAGATTGGGATAATCTACAGTTATCTTTAGTCTTACTTTTAAAAATTAGAACAAAACGCTATACATAGAGTCTTCAGTGTTGGCTTGGTCAAGATGACGTCACTCAGGAATGTTTGCGAGGGAATGCCTCGGGTTCGCGCAACTGCGATTTTGTAGTCGCTCATGGCACTCACGGGACCTGCAACTATGAGCTCGCCTTCGCACGAGATCGATTGAAAGTGGACGCTCCAAGGCACTGTTGAGGAGGTCGCCTCCGAAATTCGCATGGCCTTCGAGAGCACGTCGAGCACGCGAACGGAGTCAAATCGGCGGAGGACTAAAAGTTCATGGAAGGAGTTGCGGCCGGACAGGAATGAAGGACTCGAAATGTCCTGAGCGGTGTCTTTTGTCAGAAAGTGGTGTATGGGAAGAGCGTTGATTTTGCCATCGTGAACGAAGACGTCGCTAAAGACAACGTCTCCCAAAACCTGAGTTCTGGCTGGGACGGAGCAACGATCGCCCTCCTGTGATGAGAACGTTAATTCGTGAATAACTAATTAAACATTTTGGATAGTACATTAGCCAATTTGAACTAAAAAGTCAGTAAAAAATTGTGCAACGCTTGCATTCAGAGCAGTTTGAGTTTGAAGTTGCTTACAAAGAGAAGTAGGTGTCCGAAGAGCTCCTCGAACCGTTTCCCGTTGATCGTGTCTTTGACACGCAGGTTCTCTACTTGCACTGGCTGCTTGAAAATGACATCCGCGTTAGGCTCGAAGGTGTTTGTGCTGTCCTGGAGAAGGCCCCGGTGGACCAAGGAGTCCATGGAGATGCCGTCCACCTCCTCCCCTACCCGCATATCTTTTTCAATCCTTGTGGCCCCATTAAAAACCCAGGTCGAGTCTGTTGCCTCCATCCCCGTCAAGCTCAAGAACTCGACCGTGCTGACGCCATCAACTTGGTCACGGACATTCAGCTAAAACATACAGAGTATGGCAGTTTATATGTTATAAATGACACGGGCGGATTTGAAACACTTTTAAAGCCGTACCTTAACAACATCCAAATTTTGGAATGATTTGGCCCCATTCAGCACAACACTTTGGGCTTCAGTGGGTGAGAAGAAGGCGTTGGGGAGCGGGATCCCGTTCCAAGCACCTAGAAACAGCTTTCGAACGCCCGGCTCGGTGGAGAACGTTTTCACCCCCGCAATCTTGTCTTCATAGCTCTGAAATACGATCCTGTCGAAGAAATCCTTCAAGTCCTTAAGGTTGATGGAGCCAACTAGCACCTCTTCCACCTCTACCTCGTCAAGGGCCACCGTCGCACTTACGGTTTGCTTCTCAGAACTGAGAATTACATCTTCAAAGGGTAGCTGATTTTCAGTAATGGCACCTTCGTACGCCACAAATCCATCGAGAAATTGGAAGCCTGCAATTGTAACGTTAACGTTGGCAGTGCAAGTTTGAGAGGAACTACTTAAATGTGTCTTTCGTGTATCAATTCAAAAAGGGTCAAATTAAAGACAGGCATCTTGACAGCGTTACCTTCGACATTTTCGGCCATAACGACAGACTCGCGTAAGCCTCGCTGGTTCACCCGGCTGACGTGAATGTCGTCAGCAGAAGATAGCTTTTTGAAAGCAGTGCCACAACCAATCTCGTTGTCGGCACTGAGCCTGGCCACATTCTCTACCGGCTCCGTGTTAATCGTGCGGGCGTGGAGTTCACCCAGTCTCACAGTCCGGAATCTTAGGCCCCCTTCGACCTGTAGCACGTTGCTCTGCTTGTGAGCCAAGTTGTTGAAAAGGTCAGTTGCGCCCAAGTTCCACAACCTATCTCCGCTGTACTTTTGTATCTCTGCAGTGAGGCAGGTAATCAGTCCGTGCATGGTCACCTCAGATGTCACAACCTGAGCCCCTGGGACACTCTTCAAAAGGGCGTGGCTCAACTCTGATCTCACGAAGAGAATATTTTTTTCCATGTCGCTCATGCGGTTCAAAATGTCAGAGTTCCGGTCAAAGTCGTCCTCCGTCCAGTCGACATTGCCAAATTTGAGGGTGTTGAAGATGCTGTCGGAGCGAGCATCCCGCCCTTCGACCGAAAGATCATCAGTAGTGAGCCTGGAGACGGACCAGTCTCCACTGATTGCATTGTCACCGTCAGTGTTTATCCTCTTTGAGAGAGTGCCTTCAGCCTTCGAGACGATCTCACGCCACCTGCAACAATTTACGCAAAGACATAAATCGCTGCAATCAAATCAGTCAAATCAAAAGATTGTAAACATACGTATTCATCCTCCCCGATATAGTTTTAAACGTGCTAAATAAATCGGAGAACTGTCGAAACGCCGGAGAGACCTTTTCCTCGTCACTTTCAATGCCAAAGTCAAATGGGTGCCAGAAATCGTCTGCTTCGATGCTGTCATATTTCAAGGTCAGGTCCGCCAAGACGGAGTCCATCAGCGTGTTCAGGGTTGCCGGCAGCTCGCCCTCCGTCACATTCATGTTGCCCTCAGCCAACTGTGCCATCGCAGTAGAGCACAGACCAGCGATCAGGTGGATTAATATGAGAGATTGGCATCTCCGGTGCTTACTTTGAAGCACCATGCTGAATACGAACTTGGCTTTGTGCAGCTCAGGAGATTGTGCGAGAGTTCAATCAAGACACAATCTACAAATAGTGACTGCGAAACCACGAACAAAACTGTAAGGTCACTACGCCAAACTGTGCTCGACCGTGAACACCACGTGAACTTCTAAACTCATTTAACTTATTGTAAACTATCTAACTTAGAGGTGGGTGTACGAATAAATATCTGTTGCTCCACTGAGTTCGGAGTATCGATTGTGGATGTGAGGCCAACAACATTGATTTTCGTCCGTAAAGTGCCGTTGATAGGGCTGAAGGCACGTCTACCTGACTACGAGGGTGGCAGGATGCAATGTGAAGGTAGAGAATGGGCAAGCAAAGGATGACGAGTGCAAAGCTCCGGCTTCTCTTTTATTCCACTCATTAGCATAAAGTTGCAGGCTTGTGCTCTCCTGACTCCTTCCAATACACAAACAATCTAACTATACACCAATCATGCCTCATCTGGCTATCAGTTGGATGAGCAGCAAGATCCTGTCAAGATGCATGCATATCATAAAACTGTCTTGTTGAAGCAGACCTTCTCAGAGCCGGAACGAAGAAGCCTTGAACAAAATCCAGAGCACCGGAGTTCAACACAACAAATTTTGACCAGGGAGCAGGTTGAGCAATGGCGAATCAAGCCCTATTATTATTAGGCGACTACAGTCGCGAAAAGTTCATTTTTGACGGCTTCGCCAGCCTCAATTTTCTTGAGTTACACATAATTTACAGTGGAGCTTAGTCGTACAACATAAATATGTACGTTCAGTTTGACAACATTGACGCACAGGTACCCAGTGTTAAACCGTTTTGCACAAAAACTAAAAAGATGAAGGAAGAGAGGAAGACGACAAAGACCAAAATATAGAATTTCAGTTCGTGGAAGTAAAGGAACACATGACTGGTGGTGGTTACTATGTTACTAATAGATTTGAACACAAAACCGCAGTGTAAAAGTAGTGAAACATTTCCTTTCTGCATTTTCAATATTTCTTCAGCGTTTTTTTAATGAGAGCAATGCGCTGACGGTGGGCTTCTGTCTGGCCAACTTTTTTAGGAGGCTTCGCCGGTTCCTCCTTGTTCGGATCCGTGGAGATCCACATGTTGAAACTACGCTCTAAAAATTCACACCAAACAAGGTCGAGGGCTAATAAGTATTGAAAGAGAATAGACCCGTTTCAACCGAAATAAAAGAGACGCACCCAAAAACAGCTCGATGTCCCCGCATTCCAAGTTTGCTGCTTTTCGGTGTGACGCGATTCGACAGGCGCCTTCGATTACTTGCTCCATGAAGTCGTCTGAGTAACCCAGCAGCATGTCCTCAGTCTCCTCATCAATTTGAACGTTTGGGTCGACAGTCTTTGCGATGTTTTGTAAAGTCTTCCGTGATACGATCCGCTTCAAATATAGCACAAATTTTTTTGTTGCTGTAAGTAATGCATCCGTGATTTGAAAGGATGATAAACTTATGCTAAACATATACGTTCTGTGCCTGGGCACCCGTAGAAGGGCCCTGGGGCGACGAAGTGGTTGTCGAAGTCGCTGGCGCGATCACAATGGACTCTGGGTGCTGATGACTATGGACCTGCTTGTGACCTTGGTGGCCATGGACAGAGCCGTGTCCAGAGGATGACGCCATCTTTCAGGAATCGCTTTTGAAACCCTTTGAAATCAGAAACAACGACCGTAGCATTTTTGAGTTTTCCAGTGATTACGGTTTTCAATAGTAAAGAAGCAAGCCTGTCTTACATGAGTGTCAAAACATTAGTTATGCGATCTAGAGTAATTATGAGTCTGCAGAAATATGTTTATAGTTAAAATTAGTATAAGCTATTTAATGTGTCACTGACGACGTACAACTTTTGATAACACTGCTAAAGATGGAGTAACTAAATGTACTCGAGGTGCTCGAGTTGAGGTAACTAACACTCGAAGAATGCAACGTTTCACATCCAATTTTCAAAAGGGGGAATGACACGTGTCGTTTCCGTCCGTCAATTGGCGTCCACCAAAATCACTGACAGGCTCGGTAAATTTGAGACCGAAACAAATAAATAAGAAAGGGCGAACCGAGCCTTTCCAACAACAGCAGTTGCGGTTAGTAGCCTGCTCCACGGCTACCTGCCATATAATCTACACACCTACATTACATAAGGATATGATACATGTTGACACACTGCTATTCTGGACTCGCTATTCTCTTCTCACCATCACCACCACCACCACCACCATTCAGTCAGTCACTCACTCGCTCCTCCTTTGCCCTTGTCGCGTTCAGCACCAACAACCAAGACCACAACTCGTTCTCATACCATCGATACTGAAATTTTCGTTCGAAACAGCGCCAACCCATCCCCACATATTGTAAACAGTAGTAATGTTGTCAACAACTTTGTCTACGAATTGTATCGTTAAAGAACCAGAGTGTGGACTGGGAGGAAACTTCGATGACTGAATTGAAACCTGCTCCTTTGATGGTGGTACGCATCCCCGTTTCGTCAGAATCAAACAAGGTCGACTTCGGACTACCTACGACGTGCGAACTGAGTGACCAGTCTATCAACCTTCATTTAATAAATGCAGATTAAAGGTGATTTGTAATCAAGGGGAACGAGGATTCCAAAACTTTTTAGCTACGTGTGATTCCGAACACAATTTCATAATATGCAATACTGATGAAATGTAAATAACTGAAGTATGTATGTAAATAATATGGGTAGTATAATACCTATGGGGCCCATACGGGATTCCTCCCTGTCATCCCCTAAAAATACATGGCCAGGTGCTGTCATCCCGTAATTTTGTTATGGAATGACTGTATGGGATTCCTGGCTGTCATCCCATAAGAATACGGGATTCCTCCCTGTCATCCCGTGATGATACGGGATTTTTACCCCCCTCATAACATATATATGTTATGCAAAGTCAGTAATGAGTGGTAGGAATCCCGTATTCTTACGGGATGACAGGGAGGAATCCCGTATGGGCCCAATAGGTATAATACCAATAATATGATGACTCTGGCTTTGTTATATGAAAGTTCGAATTGTCGATGAATGCCATGCCATGTAAATAATAAGGCGAAGTTGTTTCCGTTGATAAATATTAATGTGTATGTATTCAGCATCATTAATTTTTTTCAAAATTTGAAAAACATCCATCACGAGTTCAATAACGACAACCATAGAAGTACTCAAGACAATGATTGTACGCTATATTTAAAATGACGAACTCAAAAATTTATATATTTACAAAACCATATAACCAATCAACACAAGCAGTTCAATAATAAAAACTTAACCAAACAAATTCATTTTATTTATAATTGCGGAGTTACATTAAATAAAATATTTTGCATAAGAATAACTCAGCATAACATTAATTGTTTAAAAATAGAAAAAGCAATGTATCGCATCTGCTGCTGCATACACCGCTCTACTCCAGGTTTTTAACGACACGTTCAAGTCGACTGAAACAAGAATTATAAAATGTTTGCCAAAAGTAGTGTCTATCTTTCTACTGTAATATAAAAACTGCATTTTCCTCCATTTGCAAAGTTAACTGAATCAGTTAAAAATAATACTTAATGTTTTCTCTCGACTCGAGACCGCTACTAGCACGAAGGAGACAAGGCAAGATTCAACGTTTGGAAATAGCAATGCCACTTCAAATTATATGCACTTTAAACGAAAGCGTCGATGAGTAAACTGGGGGGGGGGTCCCACTGACTCGTGAATTAGAATTTGTTTCTTATCCTTAGGTTGGACTACCAACCGAGGCTATGTCGTTTCCATTTCCTACAAAACGTTTTAGTAACAACATTAAAGATTTGATAAAACGTCCACGTCATATGATTCTTATTATATTACCAATCGAAGGGATTGTGTGCTTGTGTCATCATTTCTCGAAATCGGAGATTTGCGATTATGGTTAGTCGGAGTGGTTGTAATAATTAGCCTAAACATACATGTATATTTCTGCTGAACTTCTTCCCTAGTTAAGGAAATCAGTATCTAGATTATCTGACCGTATAAATAAGTCGTCACTCGTCACGGAAATAGCAATGTGCTCCGCACCGGTTCACACTATGAATTGCAGGAAAGGACGTCGTGGAATACTTAAGATCTAAAGGTGCCTTTTAAAACCAGGTCGAAAACGCTTTCACCGAAACTGACAAACTTATGTCAAGAAGATGCTCTTCAAAATTTAAAAAATACTCAGCTCAAACCCTAAAGTGACGATCTGTGGGGAATGGTGTTTTCTCAAGAAAATACGTTTTGAAGAGGCTTGTCGTCGTAAATACCTGGTTCTGGTTTTTGCTCCTGCTGAACAAATATTGGCGGTTTGGGAGACTCACTCAGGTTTTCTCGAATGTTCCTCCTTTCAAAGAGTACAAAAATAGGCGATGAGTTGAAAGTCAGCGGGATAATTAGAAAAATACGAGTTGTCGGGTTATCGAGGGCCCTCACTAACACAATGAAGAGTGGCATAACAATTATTGGCAATGTGCATACACAGGGCCTCGGCTTGCTCTCTCTCTCTCTCTCTCTCTCTCTCTCTTACATGCATAATACAGACCTTGACTGCAACAGGCTCCAGTTTAACTGCTGACAGTTTAACCAATAAATAGGGCTAAATGAAGGCGAACAATGAGAGATGAGGGCAAAGTCACCTTGTAGACGAGTAGATGCTTATGCTATTGCAACTACTGAACCAAAGAATGTTTTGTGCACCCGTCTTACAAGTAGCAAGGTCTCTTACACGAAATTAACACAATTTGTCTATGGTACAGGCTTACAGTAACTTGATTATGTGATTTATAGTTAATTGTACATAGGACAGCCCTTTCTGTTCACGTATCTTAAACTAAACTTTGATACTAGTTTTATTTTTGCTTAGACATGTCTTCTACCCAACTCTGCTTCCTCGTCAAAAATAACATGCTCTCCTTCGCGCAAAGGGTCAATTCAGGGGTGTGTATACGAGGCTTGTATAAATACATATTAGAATATTGGCGACTCCGAAATTTTACATTAGTTTTTTGGTCAGTCTAAGTTGAACGACGAAGCTAGACTCGCTTGCCATCTTGTTGAGGGTTTCCGTTAAAGAGACGTGCAGTCACACTTACAACTGCGAGGCGCCCATTGCACCGAAGCTTTCCAAACAAGCTTTCCTTTTTTCGAGTGAACACAAAACCATCATCACCGTCACAGAGAGACCGGCACGCAAAAAGGGGCTCGTAATTTTAGATGAACATTCACTAGAGCCGAGTCAGTGGAGAAACTTTATTTTGAGTTCTTCGGTCGCTCATTCATGTCATGTAAGAGCTGAGCTATCGTCCGCGAACTTTCAACGTTGCTCATGGCAATCCCAGAGAGGTGAGACTCGTAACCTTGGAGAATTCTGGAAGAGGTAATTATTATCATGTTAGCTTTGAGCCCTGCCATATTTATCAAACTTGGTTTGGACGTGCTCTGTCACTTACCGTCGCCCAAGTGCCGAGTAATTCACCAGATTCCGAAGAATGAGGGCGGAAGTCAGTCGAATGCTTTTCGTGACTGGTCCTTCGTTGTCGTCATGGAGGTGCTCTTTCGTGCTGACGAATGACATGGCATGTCTCTTGATGGCGTGGAAGGCAGCGTTTGGTGCGTAACCCGGATGATGGAGAGGTTGCTGTGGAATAGGCGGAGGATCTGCAATTCAACACAAATATTTTATCAGTCAGTCTTTGCGCTTTATCAGGCATACGATCAAATTCCAACGCCACACACAACTGGATTGTATGTACCTATTCTGTTTTTGCGCCGGTACAAAGCCATCTCCAAAGCCTGCTTAGAGCAGTGCCGGTCCTGCAAATGCGTCATCAGCGAGAACCGCTTCCGCAGCAGCGGGTCACATCCATTCTGGCCCCACTCACACTTGACTGCATCCAGTAACGTGTCCGGACAGTGGCTCTTCAATGCGTGCATGCTCACCTACAAAAATTACACGGAACGTGAGAATGGAGCTCGACAACAAAAGCTGCAATAGACGCATTACACGAACCTGTTGGGGTCTCAAAAATCGCAGGCCACAGCCGGCCCACTCGCACATGAAAGGAAACTCGATGTCCAACTGCTCCGGCGTCAACTGCGGGTAACTACTTCCCTTGATCCCATCAAAATTCAGGTAGTTCGCCGTCTTTACAATCGTAGGCTGCTGCGGCGGCTGAGGTACACAGTTTGGGTGGTGATGAATCTGCTGCGGGATGACGACAGGCTGCGGCGGATGCTGTACAACCTGATGGATCACATGCTTCGGGGTAGCTGACGTGCCAGCCGCGTTTTGAATTTGGGATGACGCGACCGCACCAACTAATCTCTGTGTGGGCGTGTGCTGCTGCACTGTCACAATTTGTGGCGTAAGGGCCATCGACGCAGTCGAGTTCAGGGGGGTATGAGTGGCGACCACCTGCGTGGTCTGTGCTACGCTCTGTTGCACCATCGACTTCACTGTTGGAGCTTGAATCGTCGTCTGATGCACGCTCGTCGCAGCGGTCGTTGGGTGCTGAGACCCTGGCACCGACGAGCCAGGCGCACCTCCCATCGTCTGTGGCTGCTGCTGTTGAGTTTGCTGTAAAATGATGATCGCCTTTGGCATGCTGTCGCCCGTCGCACATTGCGACTTGGAGATGATGACTTGACCCTGGAGAGACGGCTGAGATCCTACCGAGGCCGTCGACAACAACACCTGCTGACCCGACGGGAGGACCAGTTGTCTTGTGAATGTGAGTTGTTGGGGATTTTGAGGATTGACGGAGAGCCTCAGCGGAAGCTGGACAACTTGAGCGCCTGTACCTGGGGGCAACGCTGGTGATGCTGAAGTGGAGACAACGCCGGGGCCTGCGCTCAAAGTTGTCGCAGCGGTCAACACACTGTTGCCATTATTGCTACCTGGAGGGACATGGATCGCACTCACGGAGCCAGCTGAAGTGACGACTGTGCCTTGGCCCGGGACATTCGACTGCGATGGGGGAAGAGAAGCAGCGTCGTAGGTCGTGGTTTCCAAGAGTGAGCTGTCCAAAGCAGACCTTTTCGCGGGAGGTGGGCCGTCGTCGGACACCTCGTTGTTGGCATTGCTTCCGTTACCACCAACAGTGCCACCTGATTCCGTCGGTGACGCAGGCCTTTTAAGACTCGCAAGCTGTTCCGGAGGGACAACAATTAGATCGCTAAACTGACTAAACTTTTCAAGCAAATCCATGCCGCCACCATAATTATTACTGCCACCACCATTGCTACAATTCGATTCAGCGACGGCGGAAGCGATCGTCGTGCCAGTGGTGTCGCCACCGTCGACAATCATTGTCTGTCCAGCGTCGACAAACACAACATTACCATCAACAGAAAGCGGAACAGTGTGAGCAGCGGCAATGACAGAGTCAACGTCAACCACAACAGTGGAAGATGGAGTAGCATCACTCACAACATACGCGACCTCGCCGTTGGCAGCGGTAGCAGAGGAAGAAGAAGGCAACAACCCATCACCAATACTAAATGCAGGAGCAAGAGGAGCCTCGGTCGATTCAACCTCAACCTCAGCGATTACAGCGGGAGTTGCCATAGCAGGCACAGCGGTAGCAGCAGCGATTGTAGGCACACCAACAGCGCGTTCTATCACCCTAACAAATTTCCCTCCACAAAGTTTCACCTGTTGTCCGGCGACCACCTCTTCGCCCTTCAGCAGCGCTGCCGACGGGCCCCCAGCACCACTCACGCCACTCGCGAGCGTCAGCCCCGAGCGGGACGGTATCACACAAGACGCAGACGACGCTCGGCCCTGAAGAGTTACCTGACACCGGAAGGGAAACAGATCATGCCAAACCATAAAGTCCCCGTGCAAGAAGGAGTAACAGAAAAGAGAAAAACGTCGCAGCCGCTGTTGGCCATACCTGAGCATCAGAAGTGGACGAATAAAATGTCATTTTTTGCGACTCCTGGCCATCAGTTGGAGCACAGGTACTGCTATGGTTGGCCAAGACAGGCACGCCCAAACTGTCTTCCACCTTGTCGATAAGCTCCAATCCTTTCTCGCTGATTCGAATCTCGCGCCCAGTCATGATCCCATTCATGGGCTCTCTTGAGGGAACCCTCCTCTCTAACAAATCTATCAGCATGCCCTTCATGGTGCCTCGGCTTTTCAAAGTCTCTGGATCTTCGATGCCCTCCATATTCAAATCATTCTTCAGGTCCAAGTTCTGCAAACATCAAATCACGACTTTATTCGCACCTCTGCGTACAGAAAACACTGACCACTTGGCTTTCCGAAATACTCACCGCTTGGCCGTTGTGAAGTAGGCCATGGAACGACGTAATGGGGACTGCGGATTTGTTGGAAGTCAAGTTGTCTGAACCATCACTGCTCAGTACGGACGAGGAGGCCGAGGACTCTTCCGTCTTATCCAGACAGCCATCCGGTCCCACTCCGTTAACCTTGACCACTTCCGGCGACGGATGCAGAGACACGTCAGACTCTTCCGTTGAAACTGCATCAGCGGAGTTCTTCTCGCTCAACTTGCCCTTCCCACCTGGAGCTTGCTGCTGCAGCTTGTTCTGCTGCCTCTGGGCCACCTGAAACGTGATATTATCTTCAGTAGGACGTATCCGATCTGAGTCTTACTTAGCTACAAAGCCTCACAAAGTCAACAAAATCAGCCCAAGACTTTTTAATCCAACAACTTTTTACTCAAACACCTGAAGTAAGAGAGTAGCATGTGTCGTAAATTTAGTTTGCGGCGACTAGGCTAGGCACACTGAGAGACAGTGGCGACACAGACTGCTAGGCAAGACGGAAAGAAGTTGAAGAGAGGAGAAGGCGCCTCGTGATTTTGCCATGCACCATGCACCACTCACACCCCATGCAAACCACTCGGTTAAAGAGAGGGAGAGAGACAGAACACACACCCAATCCCAATCAAGGTCACCCAGGTCATGTTACCTTCGACGCCAATAAGCTTCGTATAGCTGAAGAGGCGGGGCTAAGAGCAACCGCTCCCTTTGACGACGACATTGTCACCGGAGGGGAGGAAGAAGGCGCGGAAAACGTTTGGCAAAGCAAGTCGGAAGAAGATGGAGCTCCCCCTTTCTTACACCGTTTCTCTTTCCCTTCCCTCTGACCCCTCACCCGCTTTGACTACAAGGGGAGGCAGGCAAGTCAGTTTGAGATTTGAGCCAAGCAACGAAAATTATAAATGTGGAGGTCCCCATCAAAACGCATACAAGTAGGTAAACAGATACTTACATGTTTCAAAATCAAAGCTGATATTAATCAGCATTACACAAGTGAATATAGACAGTGCGTTCAACTGCGTACTCAATGTAACTCCCTAACAAGGATTTCCCGGTAAAAACTATCTCAACATTACCTACTATCATCTTTTTGAGTCCGATTAAAATTGCCGTGAATATTTCAGAGTGCAGATTAAAGTGAACAACTCACCCCGGTCACATTTGCATTATTCTTGGTCTTTGGTGGTTGACTGAGGGTCGCCTGTAAAATCGGAGACAGACTAGGTTTGGCCTCTCGTGACGGAATGTGCACCGATACCGGAAGCGTGGCTCCCGCCGCGTTGCTCATACTTCCATTGTTGTTATTAATCTTTGTAGGGGTTTCATCTGCCTTCGCCGTCTCTTCTTCGCCTGCAAATCAAATAGACCAGTAGCGACTCAGATAAGTACAAAGTAGCGGCACGCAGGAATGCACATGGGAGCAGGGAGAGGAATGTATGGGTAGCTATGTACATGTGATGGCTAAATACAAGCAGACGACTGCAGACAAGCGTTTTCGCCTTCTCTGGACAATGAAGGAAGACGTTGAAGGAGTCGCCACGAATGCCGTAGTAGCAGAGCGAACGAACGTGGCCCAGTGAAGGGAGGAAACACGCTTTTCTATCCTGCACATTCCCCTCGGCATTTCGCAACGAGTGCTCTGCTCCTCCTATTTATAAAAAGTAGTGAAATTGCCGGCGAATCTTTACCTGGAGAGACTGCAACCTGTTGGGTCGAGGCTTGTACTGGCACCGGGGCTGTCGGGGGAGTGATAATTGAAGTTGGGACGGCAACAGAAATTGGAAAGGTCATCGACATAGCTCCGGTGGATACGGGACCTTGAATGGCCGGATTGGGAACCACAGTTGGAGCCGTCGTGCTGGTCGCCGTCGCGGCCATGATTGTGTTCGCCGTCGTTCCTACTACTTTAAGAGAGTTTGGGAGCTGTGCTTGAGATGTGGAAGCGACGGTCACAGGTCGTATGGAAATCTTTGGTTTGATTCCTTCGAAGAAGGAGAGGGACGTGCCGCCGCCAAACTGCTTTATCACAGGGCCGACGTTCCCACCATAGGCACATCTACAAAACGCAGTAATCAATTGTGAAGACGTTACAAGGTGAATCAACGTGTGCGTTAATCGACTTTAGCAGCAAAAATGGGAATCTGGTCGCATAAAATGTACTTACTTTACACACTGGACAAATTGTTCGAGGCTGAGGACGACATTCGGATTCTTCCTTGCAGCAGAATACATCCGGTAAATCTCTCCCTGTTCGATGGACGTTCCCGTCGACGACTCAAATGTTCCCTTGAGCCACGCTATCGCCCACGCTTCCTCACTCAACGTTCCCCTCGGAGTGACGAGGCTGATGGAAGGTGTAACGACGTGATGATGTGGGCCCAAGTTGTGATTCGATATCTGGGGCAGGTTGGCGGTGACAAGGGCTGTGGAACCGTTCATAGCTGCGCCTGGCACGGGCGGAAGAATGGCAGACTTGGGCTGCTGGGAAAGCAAAGTGGCGCCCGCAGGGGTGGCGGGAACCCCTTGGGGCGCACACGCCCCATTGCTGTTGCCCCCCGCACTTGTCTTGAATGGGGTTGTGGAGGATGGAAGAACACTGGGCTTTTGTACGATGGCGGCAGCGTGCACCATTGGCTGGGATGGGGACTGTTGGGGCGGCGCAGGCGCTGAGCTGAGATGATTTGCTGAGGACGAGACAGTCGCCGTGCTGAACACCTGACTACTCGCCGGATTCTGGACAATCACTCCAGCAGGCTTCTGCAGCTGCAGACCGGCCGCCTGACCCTGCACCGGCGGCACCACCGTGGTTGTCCCAGAGACAATCTTGAGTCCCGGCGAGCTCGCTGGAGAAGGCCGACCCGGCAGCACTTGAGGAGACGCGTATATCGGGTTGGGGGGCTGTTGCAGCTGCTGTTGCAACAGGTGCTGTGTTGGAGGCACATGCGCCACCGCTTGCTGCTGGTGGGCTGAGGAAGGTAGGGTGGTGGAGGAGGTGGAGGATGGCGTGCTCGCCGCCTGCCCCTGCGTCTGTTGTGCCGCTCCGGTCACAGTTTCGACAACCCTCATCTGTATACATCCCTTGGGACCATAGCTCTGCGCCTCGACGGTGACTAGGGAGACGAGCGTTGCCACGGAGCCCTGAACGCGAACAATTTCGTCGCAAACAGCCTCGCCCATGCCCGTCATCGAGAGGATACACTCGAGCGTGTAGATGAGGAGCATGATGTCGCTGAGGGTCAGTAGATCGCAGATACGCTCGTACAGCCGGCCTTCGACGTAGCGGCCGATCACCGCCTCATTTCCCTCGAGCTTTGTCAGCTCCCTCAGGGCTTCCAGACTCCTCAGGATCTTAAATCTGTCTTCCGAGAAGATGCCGGACGTGACGAGAGTGAGAAGCATTGAGCTCAGCGGGCTTTCGAGAGGCTCTTCCAGCTGAATGTGGCCGGCAATGTTACCAATGATGTCGAAAGAAGCCTGTGCGATGGAGCCGAACGAGCAGTTTGCGGAAACCAGCAGGAATCTCATCAATGTCGGACTCCGCGCCATCACCAAGGCATTGTCTTGCTCGAAACTGAGGTTCCGCAGAATGTGGGCGATTTGGTAGATGCGATGACCCACTTTCTCCATCGCCTCCTTCGTGAAGAGGAGGGCGGTCACGGGTGGGTCATCATGGCCATCTTCGATCATTCTCATTGTTCGCCTCGGGCTTCCCTCAATACTGAACGGGCTACAACTCTCAGGGTCTGCCCGTGTCCCCTCTGACGTCCAACTACAGCCATCGTCCATCTTTTGGCAGGGACAGCTTGGGCAACAAAAAGGCAGCGGCTCTATTTTCATATCCAACTCGCAAGTACTACCCTCTTCTTCGGTGTCAACTGTATTCCTCGCCTCGACCTCTGTGCACTCATTCACCTGTTGAACAGCGGCGGCAGTGGCTGCACATTCACGAGCTTCAATATTTTCGATAGCCTTATCTTTACCGACATCGGCAGCGGGAGCTTCTTTACCGTCCTCATTCGGGGCATCCTGACTTGGCTCCGTGGTTGTTGGGACGTCCTTGGTCAATGAGGATTCGTCGTTCTCAGCATTGGAGGAGGAAGAGGGACAGGTAGTATGAGAGGAGTGAGTGGAAGGCTCCTCCTTCATCTGCCCATCCAACTCCCGAGATTCCCTGATGCGAGCTAACCTGAGGCGAAGGGCGGTGGTCTGCGCAAACTTTTCCTCTTCGGGGAGGCTGCCATCCGCAATTTCCTGAAGCTGCGAGAGAACGGTGCCTTCGTCGTCAACAAGACCCAGAGTGGAATGGACCGCCTTCACGAAGCACTCGCAGAGCAGTTGTCGCACGTCGGGGTGGTGCAGCACCCCGTCCCAGAACTCGGCATGACTCAGACTGCGAGCTTCTCGATACGTCTCCTCCATGAGCAGACGCATGCCGCAGTGTTGGTAAATGCCTGCGTGAGCCAGCAACATGTTGAGGATGGCGGGGGACTTGGAGAAGCGGAGGACGTGCTTCGTCTCGTTCGAGAGGAGCGTGCACACGCTGATCGCCATGTCCTGCTCGTTCGGAAGGGGGCTCTGCAAGGAGAGCAGGAGACCTTCGTAGTCACTTGCCTCAAGGATGCGCGAAGAGAGCCCCAGCTGAGATCTGTTGTGGTCTGTTACTTCTTTCGCCTGACCATGAGCCTGGCCGTGACCATGGTGCGACGAGGAAGAGTGGTGGTGGGAGTGATGGCCCGGCTTGTTGGGGTACCTCCGCCTCCCTCGAAAGTCTTCGTAGTCGTCCTCATGATCCTCTTTCGAGTCAATGTCCTCGCCGAGGAAATGAATCTTCTCGTAAAGTTCCAGGTAACGAAGGTAAATTTGCTTGATGGCGATCCCTCCATTCGTTGATCGAGGGAGGTGGAAGTGTTCGAGCAGCTTGTCCCACTCGTTTCGGAGATTGATCTTCTCCCAGCCTCCGTGCGAGGTGACGATTTGGTAGAGCAGGTAGAGGTCCACCTCCTTCCCGTTGATTTTGGGATCGCAGGTGAGCCCCGTGCCACGGCTCTCGTGGAACTGGATCAGGTCACGTATGAACCCATACTTGGCTCGAAGGTATTCCGGATCCGGCTTCGGAATGCCCATTGTGGTAAGAACAAAACCTGCCCCGCTGAACGGAGCAGCGGAGACCGGGGCTTGGAGCGAGGGAGAAATTTTTATGGTGTCCGCGCCACCGAAAATAGAATATTCACTGTCAACTGCCCCTCCCGCGCTTTCTAAGCAGACACAAAACTTTGAACTGTTTTAACGAAGTCGCTTACTTCCAAAGCAATCACGAAACGACAATGTGATTATCAGCAAACTTACGCCGTACTCGCTGCTTGCTTACATTTCGTCACACAATTATTATAGGTCTTTATTGTCGACATGATCCCCTTATAACAAAGGCATATTCCCCCATTGACAAATATTCCACCATTGACGCTTTTCAATTGACACTTTCTGGTTCGAAAGTCCCCGCAACACGAATGAACATTTTATCAACTCATAAAAACTAACAAACTAACAAAACTGAAATGTACTCAACTCAACTGTTGTCCATCTCATTTCGTCGTGATTCTAAACTGCAGGGGAAGACGTATGGAGTCGAAGTTTGGAGTTACCGATAACCTTCCCCTTCTTCGATGATGCAGATAGTCGAGTTCACTCATCACTGCCATCTTCAGCTCAGGGGTCAGCTCAGCAGAGTAGTCAAGTGAGACAAATTCCTGCTGCTCGTCCCCTCTACATTTTCGTCCGTTGTGTGTACAGCAACTGACGACTGCCGGCAACCCAATCGCACAACTGATGTAATAATTAGGACTGCAGCTGCAACGACGAGTCTCGAACGACGACTCACCCTCACCAGCGTTGGACGAACTAGCAACAACGTGTCTCTGAAGCACTTCAACGGCCACTGAGCCTGCCTCTCCAAAGCTCATGTCTTAACTATTAAGTTTCTCCCGCCTCATTGTCGTTAAAATTACGCAGTGTCAGAGGAGTTGTGAATGGATGCACAGTTCTCTCATTTCACTGTTTCTGATCCCACAAATCCTTGCGACTTCAAGGCGAAATTGCCAATATTATGACAAAATGTCAATCTTGTGGAGTGCAACAGAGAGCAGAGGGGACGATCAATCAATACGAGTCAGAATATTAGCACAGAACGGAATTTTACTCGTTCCTTTCACTCAATCCCTGCTTCTGTACTTTTAACCACAAATTCAACAATGGTACCATGTGCTGTCCCGCGCCGAATTGCATCATTCGCACTTCGGCCGCCTTCCATTCAAGAAGGGTGCAAGGTTTAGTTCCTTGTCTCCCAAGAAGGTGTTTTGTGGCTCCGGCAAGGCACGGATGTCGGTGCTGTAGACGGAGACGAGACTGGAGGAGACTCTTGCCCGGGATCAAACAAAGCGTTCGTGGTCGAGGGATGAGGAGGCAAAATAAACGTCGAGCCGTGTCTGCCTCGACTCCGATCGCTGGAGAGGCGCAACTCCCGCCCTTCAATGTCCACGCAACAACAACAACAACAACGCACTAACGACTGACCGCATAAAAAAGGTCCGTGCATTTATCTCGCACACTCCAACAAAACACACTTAATTAGTTTAACGCAGCCTAGTTCGTCCCTCACTTTTTAGCTCCTAGCTTCAATTGCAAGGCAGCTTCCCGACAACTGTTTTGTTCCTCTCGGTCCTTTCACATAGCAAAGTTTGTATCTGGAAAATTAAGAAGCCTTTAAAAGTGCGAGCGTTTCACGGCGTCGAGGTGCTTCCAGCACATGCATATAAGATCACTTTCTTTTCTCTCTGCTCTGCTGAATGATAACCTTCCTCCATCTACGTCCACTACACATTTAGCCACACTATTTTTTCTTCTTTTTTGGGAAAAATCGGAATCAGAGATCGGAAGCAGGCAGTTGTGAACGATGAGGAGAAAAAGAGACGGTCTTCATGATCTTTATGACCGTGTGTGTGAAAAAGAAGAAGAGGAGCGAACTCAGTCAGTTAGTGCAAGAGAGAAGCCAGGATGATGATGATGTTAAGACTTTTATAGAGAACAAAACTCCTCGATTTTGTCCTGTACTCGACCTGCACATTATAATTTCTCAATGTATTCTCTCACATTCATGTAGACCGTACGAACAAAAATGATGTATCTTTCTTCTTTTTTTATACCCCTTTGAAACTGAGAAGAGAAGAAAAAACTCCAAAAAAATCTAACGTAACCCTTGGTGATTTTTTATTCAGAGTGAAGTCAGTTTACCACCACTTCTCTGCCTCTGCTTCTAGTAGGCACATAGTCAGTGGTGGAAGCAGTAGACACGACGATATGCATGTACGCACTATGCACGTAGTTTGCAGGTATTACAAATGCCATTTCCCCTATGCTTTTCAACTCTCTTCGGCTCGCTACTACTATGTACTCACTCACTTCTCTTCTTCATCTCACCTACAACAAGAAGAAGCCAACTCAAGCTTCAGCTTCGAAGGGGCATCCGCACATAGCAAGCAAAAAGAGAGAAAAAGGAAGCGAGGCAGCAGCAGCAGAAGCACAAGAGAGGAGAGCGGCACACAGCTAAACCATTGCATTTATCTGGGGATGACGACGACGATGGTGGTATTGTATTTTGGAATGGCTGTAGGAGCGAATAAAAGGAGCAAAAACAGCAGTAAGTGTAGTGCGAATGCCAATATTGCTACAAAAAACTGTAATAAATACATGGCAAGAGGCACATCTAAAATGTGTGACGGGAGTTGAGCATATTTCATAGGTAGTCAAGTATTTGCCCTGTACGTATTTGCATCACTTCTTCATCGTATGCACACATCACCCTGATAATAATGACAAAACTCATTCCTATTGCCATGATAGCATTCATATGAAAAATTGTAGGGGGAAGATGAGAGTGCACATCGCATTTTTTCTGCAACTCTGTCTGTCTGTTTGTACAGCACATCCGTCCCGAGCTGAGATGAGTTTGGGCCGAAAGGGGAGCTTTTGCAAAAAGGACGTTTTTCTCTCTTCACCCGGTGAAATAGGCTTGAAACAGTGCAGTGCAAGTGTGGGAAAAGGCGAAGAGCATAAGGCACTTCTTCGCAGCTCCAAGTCAGTCAGTTGCGAAGAAGCTGTGGAGTTGAGTGAACGAGAGCGAAGCACTCTGCTCCCACAAGCCTTTGCTCTCTGTGGACGGGAGCAGGAGGACACTCACTTTCTTCAGCCCAAGCGTATCTACACGTTGAGAATTATGGACGCTCCTAGCAATCCAGTGGAAGCTGCAGTCGACGACGAAGACAAAATATATTTGCAATTGATCTTTATGAAACATATTCCGCTATGCTCATCGAATGAGTTGATAAATATGCGAACATGCCATACGTTAACATGGTCTATAAATTAATGTTTGCCTTCCCCATAGTTATGCACACCGTGATATGCATGTGAAAACTATGAACTTGGGCATTTTTGATCAGACGAGCCGTTTTCTTATTACAATTTAATGTAAGAGGAGAAGGCGACACATGCCGTGCCACAAGCATGACTCGGCTCACATTGCTCAGCCTGCTTGCTCAAAGGCGACGTGTGTGTGTGCAAAAGACTCTCCTTTTCGCCAGAAAATAGCAGCAAAAGACGGCAACATGTCTTCTATTTAGCTGCTCCATGAAAGAAGTTGGACTTGCTGGGTGCTAGGGACAATTCGATTACTACTCAATAATTGGAACCGGTGCATTACCGACCAACGAACTACCTTATGCACATAGGTATGCACGCGGATAGGGTACGGCCCTTCAAACCCATTTCATAGCCACATCGGTAAGGATTCAAATTCTCCAACGTTCATTTCAGACAAAATTCAGTAGTAATTAACGTGGGAGGACTATTATTCCCGTATTAAACACTCCCTTCTGCTCTCGCCAAAAAGAGTATTTGCATCATCACACATCGGGGAATGGGATATTAGTCATGCCTCTCGGTGAAATATAGGGCCAGAGACGAATTTTAAAACATGCCATCTTGAATCCTGACTTTTTATATGATGTAACGATACGTGGCACGTTTCATCCACAAATAGAATACCAACCTCACCGCTTCTCTTTCTTTCAACCTGGACTAACAAACGGAGAAAGGGAGAGAGGCTTTTCTGAGCCCCTTAACACGGAGCTGTTCTGTTACTGCTGTTATGCTTAGTGGTGGCAATAATAATCTTCCATTCACTGACACGAGGAGGAGCACGACAGAGGCTTTTTTACAGGGACTGCGTTCCTCCGATGTATGGAAGGAATCAGATTCCTTTACCAGTCCTACGCGGACTCTTTGAATGAGCGCCGTGTTCACAGCTATCGCCGCAATCATCATCTGCTAATATTATGCCACATACACATTTACAACATAAAAATATTGCTCTCTGTAATGCACACTTGAGATCGAAGCAAGCTCTTTATCCCATTAATGTTTTCCGGAGAAGTAGTAGATATGAGCAGATATGTATTGAATATGACGTGTGTGTGACTGTGAGTGAGCAGTGAGCATGCTACACCCGCGACCAACTTTGGAGAGCTTATTGAAGGCTCATATCCCAGCAATATTGAACCCTCTATAAGCTTAGCTCTCTTCTTTCGACCGTTTCACATTTCCCAGTTGTCGTTTTTTACCTCCGACTTCGGTTGTGGGGGAAACGATTTGGGCCCATGAAGATGATTATGAAGATGATTATGTATGTATGTAAAGCAGCTCTGGCAAAGCAGGAGGACACTGCAGCGGATGACAGAAGAAAACATTATTATCTGCTATGATTCGCCTTGTTCCTCCTGCTCCATGTCATGTGAAAGGTATATTTTGCCTCTTCCCACCCAACTGCATTGCACAATAAATAAATGCTCACAAATATCTTTCTTCTTCCTTCCCGGTCGCGGAGTGTGGACGTCGAACACAAGAAACCCATAGATACTTAGATGAGATCAATTTTAGAGACTTATTCCCTTTAATTGACTTCTGGATTTCCTTCATGAATGTCACGTCAGGACAGATTGAGGGCTGCTGCAGAGGAGAAGAGCACAAGCCATATCTCATCACAATTACCATAAT
Source organism: Seira sanloemensis (assembly GCA_027743915.1). Taxonomy (NCBI): domain Eukaryota; kingdom Metazoa; phylum Arthropoda; class Collembola; order Entomobryomorpha; family Entomobryidae; genus Seira; species Seira sanloemensis. The sequence continues at coordinate 11,705 of JAHZMY010003506.1, read as the reverse complement.
ACCTAGTTAATCGCGACCAGCATAACTCATACTAACTCATCATGAGCAATCTGTAACAGTGTGGGGTATTACTTTTGAAGAGGCATGCAAAAGTCCAAGCATACTTACACATGGCTACTAGCGTCGATTGTATAAAAAAAGTGGACATATAAACGACGGAGCTGACCGAAGAACCTAGCAAAAGAGAGTGTGAAGACCCCTTTCACACTATCGTAAAGTGTATGATGAAACGCAAAATACTTGTTTACGAATTGGTGAACCCCAGCCGTACAGCAAGCATTTCGCGTTTGCTTCCCTCACCAAGCAACAATGTTCCTTCATCAACTGATTGTCTCATTTTTCGCCAGTACACCCTCTGCCGCAGACCCAATGCAAAACCATGTTTTGAGTGAGAGGAAATAATAAAAGAATTCTGTTACGGAGCACACTTCTTTTCCCATTCAACATGGGACTGTTCACCAGTAGTCGCGATGGATGCTCAAGAAATGCATGGAAACGAGCGCTCTTTTTTCTCCCCACTCTCCAGATTCCATTATCATACATGATGAGATGAGAAGAATGTTATGTCAACAGAGCGAGGGAAGTTTACGAACATATATGCCTTTCTGCTTGTACCAATGTGAAAAAAGTGACGAGGTCTTATGGCGGACCACAACACATCATTCGAGAACAATAATTTGCCACTACATTACTATACAGATGTGAATGAAGGTGCGTGTAGTAGTGGTCATGGAGGAGCGAGTGGAGGCAAGCGTAGAGGGGGGACGAACCCTACCTTACCTTTAAGCACACGCTTAAGCCCACAACAGAGCAGAATGATGATGCTCTCCCAATGAGTTTGGTATTTGCACGTTTCGTAGGGAGTAATGCGTTACATTAGCATTCCCAATAGCAATTTTGGATCGACGACATGAACTTGCATAAAATACATATGGTAAAGCATCGAGTAGAGCATGATCATTATAGGCCGGAAAAGTAGGTGAATAATTTGTTTTAAATATTATGAATTTAGGTTGATAAAATTTTCAAAATCTATGTTAGTAAGTATAAACATATACAAAATCCTATACAGAAATGTGCTGCCATTTAATTGTGGACACACGTAGCCCCAAAAATGCAATAAATTCAGTTCAACAAGAATTGACTGTTCGGTAAAATAATCTTGATAAAAAATATCAAAATCTTGAGCCTGGAAATATGTACTTCAAAGGTTGACTGTCATGGATTTTGGTTTGTCTGTTTATTTAAAGTTTAGTTTAAAAGTTGAAAAGCATGTACTGTGGAAATAGAAGAATTTATTTATAAATTTTGATTTTGTGTGAAAATTCATAGTTAGTAGTTATCATTATGGTTATTATCTGCATCAGTTCCTGATTCCGCAAGCCTGGTAATCGCTTCATGTTTTCTTCAAATAAATACAAAACACATCCTATTTAGAAAGGATATAGGAAACTTGTCCACAGATCGATTCATTTCAAATAACGAAAATAATTAGGCATCATTGGCACTGGAAGAAATGGGGTTAACAGCTCGTTCTATCCAAAACTCTACAGCATTTTCCATATCTTTAAACGTAGCAACGGATCCCTTAGTCTGCAGCTTGACAGCTACTAAAACTTTACAAATATCCGTCATTGTTACACTCTTTTGCTTAAATTAAGATGGTTAAATGTAAAATATATAAATTATAATTACTATTTACCACGCGTAAAAGTAAGAAAATGAGGTGATTTGAAGCTGCACTTATGCCTCCTTCCGGCAGAGCTAAATTGGCTCATTATTTGGTCTGTCATTAGCATGGCTACCACACGATGAGTAACTTGATTGGCACTGTTCCCTCCAGTCACAGACAACGTGGTAATCTAAATATTTGGCAATAAATTTTTCTAACAAACAATCCACAATTATGGTACTAATGTAAAAACAGTTTGCATTGGAGTTTGTGATTTATCCAAGAATAAGTTTTGCTTGCCAATCACCATCAAAAGTTGAAGCTGAATCCCTGTCAAAACTTCTGCATCTTCTATAAAATAAGGAAAAATAGTTATGAGAAAGAGTATCCCTTATCAAACAATCCTTCCTTCCTTATCAAACAATAGTCACCAATCATTTTACTCACAGAGAACGCTGTGCTGAATTTAATTATTTTTCATATAATTGTAGCCTTTCAATCCGGAGTATGTACTTGCTGGGGCAGACTTAACTAATGACGGAAGACTTAACCTCCGACTGAGAAATGACCTGTTGACATGTGCGAAATCACGCGGGGTTCGTGTTCCAAAGTTTGGAGTTGGATCGAGTTCAGTTAGAAGTTGCGGCTTCTATTTATTACAGTTGCACAAAACATAATTAATAGTTCATACGTTAAATAACGATGGAAACATTTGTGTTTTTGTAAATGAGAATGTAAATGTAAATGAGTGTTTGTGTAAATCGTAAACTTTTATGGGTACCTTGGAAATTAAGCTTTCTACTACAATTAAATTAGACCAGTGTTCTGCTAATTAATTAGTAGTAAAAAAAATTCAGCGACTAATTAAAATTAAAATCTAATTACATACTGCCTAATGAAAATTACTAATTAAAATTTTTATTAGCCAAAAGCTTTCTAAACTTTTGAAATGCATTTGTAAATGAGGTTTTTGATATGCGAAGTGAAATTACATTTACATTTACAACGTATTTTACATATACATACATTAGAGTTCATTGCTGACAAAGGCATTGCGATTTGCAATCTTTTGCACAAATATTCTGAACTCAAAAATCAGCGTTTTAAGCAAGAGATTTTCAAACCTTTCCTGGTTCACACAATTTTGCGCCAAAAAGGATTAAAAAAGTCCCTAACACGAACCCATATTAAAATTAATTTAGTTGGTTTAGTAATTGCATTTCTATGTTGTCATAAACATTCCTCTTTGTATGCTACTAAAACCATAAAACCATATTTGATTTTTAAATTTGGTTACTCTTATGACTCAAAAAGCTTAAAAATCTTTAAGCAGCAAATCATTGCAAACTTTAATTAGTAAGCTAATTAATTAGTAACTACTAATTAAATTTAATTATAAACATTCATCTAATTAAAATGCTAATTAAATTTAATTAAAATATCTAAACTAATTAAATTAGGAACTAATTAATTAGTTGAACGGGAACGGTAATTACCAATTACTAATGAATTAAAAATTGTGCTAATTGGAGAACACTGAATTAGACCCGTATACTTGAACAGCTCCCGATTTTGTAGATACCGGCCAAGACGGAAGCGATATTGGCTGGCCATGGGAATTCCATGGTTTCTCCTTTGGTGGTGAAATAGTATGATAAAAACTAAATCATTTGAGTCACTTCTTTTTCCAGAGACAAATCAGAGTTATCTAGCTTGTAAGAAGGCAGCATTAGTTATATTACGCAGCATAGGGACTGCAGCAAGTGCAAAGTTAAAAAAATGATTGTAATATTGGTTTGGTAATATTTCTTTCTAATCCACTGGACCATTGTATCAAAAACGATTCAAATTCCGTTGCTTTACATATATAAAAATTAATGGGACTGCTATGGTTTTGTGAAAATTCTTCAAAAATTATGGTTTTAAGTTAATTGGACACTGAGCTAAAATAAAATGCAATTTAAATGTTCTGATTTTTCTATTTGTCCACAAAAACAATAACTTGCGCACTACGCCAAGGCACACTAAATGCTGATTGTCAAAAGAAATTTATTGGACCAATTCAATGTTTAATCTACACAATCTGGATGGTTTGCATTAGTTTGCTGGAATAAAATTGCAAATCCAAATTTTGTTGGTAGCCGAACTAAAATATATAGAGAATACGATGCCGCTGATTTCAGGCGCCATAAAAATTCTGAGTAGTAGTGCTAAGTGGTGAATTTGCTTGTAAATGTGTATGACATTCTAAGCCTAAGCAACAATTTATATTGCCCGAAACTATTTTGTACAATTTTTATCCTGCATCAACGTTGCGTAATACTGTAAAACTGTAGGATGGCTATGCCACAGGTATTTTGTCTACGGCCTGGCCGGACATGGGTATATTGTAAAAAGTCCACTTCATGTGATCATTGCATTTGGTTTACGAAAAAATGTTTGAAATATTTTTAACAATTTTCCAATTAGATACCAACCCAATCATCAAATTGTGTGCGGCCTAATTTATTGTGCAGGAATTTAACGTCACTTACCAACCTAATTATAAGTTGAAAAAAATATGTTATTCCCTAAGATTTCGCCCTATGTATTTAGCACAATATGCATTCCGTTGATATCTTGGACCATACGCAAACATATTGCTTTTCAAGTTTTCAAGTTTCACGTTTTTCGGGAGCCACAATTGACAATAGGTGGCTTGTATGAACATAATGTAAGCTCCTTGTAAACTCGGCCAATGTCAAAGTTGAACTTCGGAATAACTGATGCATATTTTGAAGCTTGATCTCTTTCTCAGCCAAAGATCTCTTCCACAGTTCAACTCAACAGGACACGCTGATCAAACTGACAAGTCTATCAAAATATTCATTCCTTCTGCAGCTAACAGTGCATTATGGTAGTCTTTTTACATAATTTCTCCGGTCAGTAGCTAAACACATGGATGCAATTTCATCACTTTGCTCTAGCATGGTTGTGGACAAATAAAATAGGCTCGTGTTTGTCTATAAAAATCGCTTGATACAAGTATTGCGGGGTTTAAACAGACGCTCATCTCTTGTATAGTAGCGACATTGAAAATATTTTGGGTATCTAAACTACCTGAAACTAAAAGTATATATTTAAAAGCACCAAAATATTTTGACTCAAGAGCGATATTAACATCTAATAATTACAGATTGCATCTCTAGATTTATCGCGCAATTTAAAGAAAAAATGTCAAGGAATTCGATATTTTATCATGGTCAAATAACTTGAACACAAGCGTACTCCCAGAAAAGTGAGGCACTCGAAGAATAATAAACCACTTGTTGAAGAAGTGGATAAAGATGTTCAGCAGAGTTAGATAAACTCCACTTCCAGCGTTTGCTATTATTTCTTGTCCAGACATAGGATACATATTAAATGGAATTGCACGTAAGATATTTTCTGTATTTTTCTGGAAAAAAATCAGAAAAATCTTGTCCCTATGTCTATACCTTTTATCTTTGATTCACAACTCTGTCTTTCAGTCGTAAATGTTATCTTTAAAAACACACAAAGACGTAAATCTAACAGTTAACAGTCTTTTTAAATATCAAATTATCAAATTTAATATAAATGCTTTTACCCAGTGACTAAACTACGCTTGAGCCAGACGGGAAAACTCCCGGGCCGGGATTGAAAATAGGCCGGGACAAAGAGAGAAAAGGAATTTTTTTGATGGAAAATGTCGCTAAATACTATAAGTCAGCATCTGTTTGTCTAATCAACAGGAAGATTGATATCTTTGGACGACGAAAGTGTTTTTGGTAAATTATTCTTTCTCCGGTTTTTCGTCAGTTATAGCTGTCACAGAAAACACAAAACACATATATCACACACCGCTCCATTTACCGCGTTATTGCAGAAATAGTGAATTTCCTCTTCATATGTTTCTGAGCGCATATTTCAACTCTACGTGTCGTTCGATAAGGCAGAGGATAGATGAATACATCAAATTAAATAAATTGAAAGAGTTTTTTAAAAATTAAAACCCCAATTTATATAAATTTCTGAAAAATAGTTTCCCTTGCTGTATACGTTTGCATACATTTACTAAGCATTAGAAATATTACTTCAAAATGTGGTTGTAAATGAAGGTGTATTTGTTTTCCAAAATTAGTTAAATCCTTTCGAGTTGATGTATTTGACTATCGAAAAATACTGGAATGTATTTCACATACACCAATTTATACATAATAATTAATGATCTGTTTCGGTTACGTTGTAGAACTGTGTGCATTTTTTTGGTTTCTCTGGCAAGAAAATATGTGTATCCAGAATGACTCACTTTTTTCACGTCAATGTTCATGCTCGTGATCAAGATTGCAATGTACAATTCCCCCCACCATCACAAAAAAAATGTGTCAAAAAATAGGCCGGGGCAGGAGACCATTTCCCGGGGCGGGGACAGACCTAGTTTAGTCACTGCTTTTACCAACAATGCGAGGCTTGGACAAGTATTGTATTTTTTAAAAATTGAGTGCCAGGTACATCATTTATTGTAAGTCCATTTGTACTGACCCAAGTAGAAATTTTTGAGCGGCCCTGCGTTATACCAACATTGTTGGGCAACAGTTATACATGGCCACTTTGGCGCATATATGCCAACGTTAGAAGCTCAGTGTTTTGCCAACGCTGGAAGACATACGCATTGCAACACGTTCCCATCGTTGTCCCAACCTTGTGTCAACCTATGATGCCAGCTATAACCGATGAAATGCCGTCGCTATCAATGCAACTTAAATTAGTTTCAATTAGCAGATCAAAAAATTATTTAAGTCATATAAAACATTTTCTTCATTTAATAAAGCTAGACATACATATTCGTTTTCAGTATCATTAAGAGGTAGACAAATGCATTTTTTGGCAATAGCACTAGCTTTACCAATACAAATTGGGGAAGTATCAGAAATATGTTTTATTAAAATTACTAAAAGACTGTCGATTGCAAACCAAGTAATATTGTTTTCCCCAGCCCGAGTACCTTTTCTTCAGCTAAATTTACACTGTCACAATCATCTGAGTCTGTGGGAAGGAAAGACATTGGAGTTTCACACACTTGGTCAAAATCAGATAAACAATTGGTCTCAACAATTGGACAAAGAACAGCAAATTGAGTAGTATCATAACTTAAAGAACATGTTTTGCTAAATTTGGTAATTTCATTTATGATATCGGTAAAGTCTTCTGGACGCGTCTTTTTTGTTGGAGTTGGGAGTTCAGCCATCTTCAGTAAAAGTAGCGGTGGATTGTTGCCTACGTCTTTCTCTTCCTCCGTTACGATCAAAAGCAATTTGAAACCAGTCCTTTGCAGGAGCTTAAAATTCCTTTTCGGTGACGCCTTTGGACGTTTTGTTCTTCCGTACAGCCGCTGAAATCAGGAAAATAAATAAAAAATCATAAATTGATATCCTATAGGCAATAATTAAAGACTCCAAAGTGGAGCTGGGCAGTGGGAACTCAATGCCTTTTTTAAAAGTACGTTTTATTATGACTCAGTGGAAAATATACATAAAAATTAAACAAAAAATGTTCTTAAAACTCGAACGATTTGGGAGGCTTTATGAAGTTTAAGGATCGTAGTTGAGGGATTAATTGTTGTCACGAGTACATCACAAGGAGCTGTATGTAATATTTAAAAAGCACACATTTAAGTCATTTTTTTCATCAATAAAATTTTAATAAAATAATATAGGCCACATGCCGTTTTGTTTAAATGTCATCAGAGAAAAGTCAGCGCTAGCAATAGCTGGTAAAACGCACCATAATTTTGAGACAATAATCGATAATAAATGCTAGTACGACCTCCTAGACGTACCTGTGAAATTGACTTCTGGTAATTGATATGATGAAAAAGTCACACTGGTGGTTGGCGGAGCAGATTGATTCAAAAAATGATTTTTTGACCGTTGAAAGCTTCTCTTTTGATTCGTTGGCGGATTGGGATGGACCTCGTAAGTTTCTTCATTGCTTTTTTAAAGGCCCTCGCACTCCCGTGATCCTGACTCCAAGTTTGAGGTATCCTCAGTACCATTTGCGGCAGACCGGGTGGCTACATCAGAGTGCTTAAATAAATAAAGGAAACCAGGTTTACTCATATAATAAAATCAATGCTTTTTTAAAATGAAAATTGAAAATAATTCGTTTTTTAACCATACACTTACCAAATGATCCTAATATTGAACAACAAAACTCGTCAAACTCAACACCAACACTCGACGACGGTTTCATGATTAGCTGACTTAACGTTGTTCCACTCACTCTTGGCCATCGACAGCTTGTCTCACTGATAAGCCAGTTTTGGTGAATTGCGCTTACACTGCTTTCATCGGAAAACTCCACCACTACAAATTCTTTTAAATAGTTCATTTTAAACTATACAAAATATGCTTTAATTAAAACTGATGAAATCATGTTTTAAAAAATAAAAACTCGAAGGAAAAGAATGATATTCCGCGTGTGTTTATGCTGCTTGTACATTTCTAGCAAGCGGTAGTTTTTGGTTTGATGGCACAATGCTGGCCTAACGTAGTAAAGTTCGCCAATTTTACTCGAGGCACTATGGTGTTGGCAAACTGATGCCATGAGGGTGTTTCCTAACCTTTATTCAACACCGATGTTTATCCACTCTTGCCAGCGTAAAACGTTACGTTGGGCACACACTGAGTTCGAACTGGGGAAGTACTTTCTTCCTAAAACGATATCAAAAAGTACATGCAAGTAAATGTAAAGTACTTTCTAAATACAATTGCATTCAACTATACGAACTACACTAAACTAAAATTATGAGCTAAATAATTGTAATTGCAATTGCATGAGTTTATTGTCTACACAAAAGCTCCTTACATCTAGGGTTTACAATGGAGACAAGTAGAGTCAGATAAGCCTAAAATAGTTTACAGGTTATAGAAAATTGACAGCAAATTCAAGTTTTGAAAAACACAAAAAACGCATGGTCTGTTAATATTATACGCGAAAAAAGAACATTACTTCTATTGGTTTGTGACAGCATCAATACATTCAAGGTAGAGATAAATTCATCGTCGTCGGCTTTAGGATTAAGTTTTTCGGCTTGCTTAGTAAGTAAATAAGCTTGAACATGAGTCTTGAGAGTACCTATTGAAAATACTTTGTTGTGCACGTCGGTCGGAAGATTAAGCCATAATTTAACACAAGAATATTTGGAGGAATGTTCTCCCTATTTACTTTTTGTAACTGTTGGGAGCAAGGAAAGTCTTGTCTCGTGTCGATTGAGATTCGTGGTAGAAGTTATGATAGCCTTTAAAGTATCCATTAGTGGTGAAAAAAGTGCTTTTTATGCCAGCACAAGGATGGCAAACTCGTAAAGGTATTAAGAGAGACTAAACTCAAGTGTATTACAAATTTCATTGGATATTGACTCATACTGGCGCTTGGATAAAATGAAGCGAGAAACCCTTCGTATGATCTTATCGCACTCATTGTAAATAAACTTATTCTCTTTTAGCCAAACGGAGCTGGCATATCTAATCTGCGAGAGGATAAGACATTCAACGAGAAGCTTTCTGTTGTCAAAATCTAGTAAGAACTTAAGAATAAGAACTTAAGACTTAACATATATACTCTAGTTTCATAATCTGGCCGATAAGTTCATGCAAAATACTTGCATTAAAATTCATGAAATCAATTTTAGGTAAAGGTATCAAATAAGTAAAGGTTACTTATACTTTTTCAGTTTTGCAATGCATAATTAAGTAATGAAATAGTATTTTGTTTTAACCAGATCGCATCTATTTTCAGATATTTCGCTTTGGTACTGTTAATCTGCATTCTAAATGTAATACTAAATTGTACCGAAAAAACTTAAATTGTTACTAGACTTCAGCAACTAAAATAATATTTCATTTCAAAAAATTATTCTCGGAAGCTAAATACATCTGTCAACATTCAGCAACATATACATATATTCAGCCACATACATAATTTGGAAAACTTTGAATTAAAAAAATTGTTTATACTTCAACGTGGCAAGTCCCTAAAGGTTTTGTAAGTGCAAATACACTTGCAAACTCTTATTTTTAAATCGTAGGTTACCATGGTAGTTTTTTCGGTACCACAAAAACTGCCCAACCGAAAATTGCCAGGGCGAAAATTGTCAGTACAAAAACTGCCAGTTGTGAAAACTACCGGTATGATAACAGCCAGGTGCAAAAACTGTCAGTCAAAATTTGCTAATTTCAAATGCATTTTTTCGTAAGTTTGGTCATGCAGTTTTCGTACCCGGCACCACCGATGACTTCTCCCAGAAATCCCCTCCACCGACCACACCACCAACAAATTACCACGACACCGCTCCAAAATCCCGACCTCAATTCTGCCTCAATTTTGTCTATTCTAAATTTTTGGCCCTGAGTATTTTCCCAGATATACGTTAGTAACTAATATTTATTAAATTGCTAGGCGTACTACGGCTAGGTTTCGCTTTACACTACTTGACACGAAAATGTATGCAGGAACCACATTAAATTCGGGGAAGGAACCAGAAGAGAGAAAGAAAAAGAAATGTAAGAGGAAGATTCAGCTTGTCCACTCATGTAGAATTGTGTTTCATCGCGGTCTTAAATAGGCAAGTACATAGGCAAACAGAGTTTAAGTACTTAATTAATAACATGTAATTTGGCATTGATCATGCAGCATGAGGATGGTGTTAAATAGGTCAGTACGCTGAAAGGTTTTTTTGTTTGCAAAATATAGTAAGGTTAATGCATGCAGAGTAACATTATTACAACTGTCCTTATGCTTGTCACATATGGTGAAGAAGGCGCAAGAAGTGCTAAAGTTAATTGGAGATTTAACAGCTGGCGCTGTGTGTTTGTAATTAGCTTGTGAGCAGTCTCACTAGCAATATCAACCATTATTAGATTTAACGCAATTGCTTTTTGAATACACGCAATCATTAAACATCACAGTTTCGCTTTCTTCATGCATGCCGTTTCATTTTTCAGAATTTTCAAGAATGATTTATGTTAAAATGCAATAACATTGTGTCAAATTGATTGATATATGGTATTTTGAGCATGAATTGGCTATATGCAATGATTTTACACAATAAACCAACTCCTTTTGCACTTTATTTTCCATATAAATTGATAATTTCATTTATCAACGCGTCTGTAGCATCAAGAATCAACCCTGCTATGTTATTTGGATCATATATCATTGCGAACAACAACATAAACCTACAAAGTACGTTTTTCCATAAAAAGGCAAACGCTAAAGTTAGAGAACATATTGGACTAACATACTAATAAAAGGGTATTGATCAACAGGCGTTGCGTCTGGTCAAGAATATTTGTACTATGTGCCTGCGCAGCGCCAAGATGAAAAACTTCCGTGATCTTTCCAGTTGTTGGTTGGTAATCTTTCTATATGAGAGATCAAGAAAGCACGTGGTGGAGATAGTACGGGGTGGTCCATTGACTTCTTCACCACATGCTTTTGCTTAACAGTGTTAAGCCTACTCACATCATTGTCACAAGAAAGAAGAGCCCGTGTCTCATAGACGGAGATTGAGAGTTTGAGTACAGTGAACACGTATCTCTTTCTCGCTTCAATGCATGCGGCAACCAGGCAAGCAGAGATGCAACCAGCTGAGTGCATTATGCACATCAAGTACGTATGAGCCTATCAGAGATGTCTATAAGACATCCCTTGCAAAAGGAAAGAGAGAAAAGCTAGTCTTTTTTACAAAAAGGGGACGTGCTTGAAAAATGAGTTTTGATTTTAGCCATTTGTTGCTCCCACGAGACCACCAAAACTCCCGGTACCAAAACTCCCAACCCGAAAACTCCCATGCGAAAACTCCCAACTGGAAAACTCCCGGTACGAAAATTCCCAACTACGAAAACTCCCATGCGAAAACTCCCATGCGAAAACTCCCAACCCGAAAACTCCCAGTACGAAAACTCCCAACTACGAATACTCCCAACTACGAATACTCCCGGAACGAATACATGGTATATAACCTTTAAAC